>CM046451.1:30261867-30394367 GCA_025506515.1 Flaveria trinervia | reverse complement strand
TCCGCGGTTGCCGCGGTTGCCGCGGTGGCCGCGGTTGCCGCGGTTGCTGTCGTTGTTGTCGCTGCTGCTGCTGCTAGTGCTGTTGCGGTTGTGCTAGTGCTGTTGCGGTTGTTGCTAGTGTTGTTGCGATTGTTGCGATTGTTGCGATTGTTGCGATTATTGCGATTGTTGCGATTGTTGCGAATGTTGCGATTGTTGCGATTGTTGCGATTGTTGCTATTGTTGCTTTTGTTGGTATTGTTGCTATTGTTGCTATTGTTGTTATTGTTGCTATTGTTGCTATTGTTGCTATTGTTGCTATTGTTGCTATTGTTGCTATTGTTTCTATTGTTGCTATTGTTGCTATTGTTGCTATTGTTAGCTTGTTGCTATTGTTAGCTTGTTGCTAGTGTTGCTATTGTTGCTATTGTGGCTATTGTTGCTATTGTTGCTATTGTTGCTATTGATGCTATTGTTGCTATTATTGCTATTATTTTGTTTTTTCCGGATGCGTTGACGTTCCCCTTTTTTTCATTCTAGTTATTGACGCGGGAAGGAATAAAGAAGATTAGAGATACAATTAAATACCAACTCCATCTTTTCTATTATTGATGTTGTTGCTATTATTGTTGTTATTGTTGTTATTGCTGTTATTGCTGTTATTGCTGTTATTGTTGTTATTGCTGTATTGCTGCTATTGCTGTTATTGCTGTTATTGCTGCTATTGCTGTTATTGCTGTTATTGCTGTTATTGCTGTTATTGCTGTTATTGCTGTTATTGCTGTTATTGCGGTTATTGCTGTTATTGCTGCTATTGCTGTTATTGCTGTTATTGCTGTTATTGCTGTTATTGTTGTTATTGCTGTTATTGCTGTTATTGCTGTTATGCTGTTATTGCTGTTATTGCTGTTATGCTGTTATTGCTGTTATTGCTGTTATTGCTGTTATTGCTGTTATTGCTGTTATTGATGTTATTGTTGTTATTGTGTTATTGCTGTTATTGCTGTTATTGCTGTTATTGCTGTTATTGCTGTTATTGCTGTTATTGATGTTATTGCTGTTATTGCTGTTATTGTTGTTATTGTTGTTATGTTGTTATTGCTGTTATTGCTATTATTGCTCTTATTCTTATTTTTCTTATTATTATTATTATTATTATTATTATTATTATTAGTATTATTATTATTATTATTATTAATATTATTATTAGTAGTAGTAGTAGTAGTAGTAGTAGTAGTAGTAGTAGTAGTAGTAGTAGTAATAGTAGTAGTAGTAGTAATAGTAGTAGTAGTAATAATAATAGTAGTACTGTAGTAGTAAATTATTATTAGTAGATTATTATTATTATTAATTTTTAATGTAAATTTTAATAATAATAATAATAATAGTAATAATAACAAGAATAATATTATTATTATTGGCTCGTAGGTAATTTTTCAAATATGTAATTAACCTAACCATAATAAACAAACATGTTTAACATTGTTTGACTCTCACTGATAATAAATTAACATAACAAACTTAAATTACTATTAATAAGAATAATTTCCTATAAATTATCATCATAGTCTATAATTGAATACAAATAATCACAATTAGATCAAAATAAAAAATAATGACTGTAGTTGACACTAATCATCATAACCAAACATATTATTTATAATTATAATTAATAAATCTAATATTATATTATAAATAATAAAATATGACTTATAATTATAATAATATTTGTAATAATAACAATAATACATGTAATAATAGCAATAATACATTTAACAATAACAATGATATGTACATAAATTATTATTAATAATGATACTAATAATTATTATTATATGTATTAATATAAAATTTTGAAAATATTTAACAACCTATGGCAGCGATATGTCATCACCATAAATGTGGCGGCGATGTGTCATCAGCTATGGCAGAAAATTTTTAATTTTTTGTATGATTAAAAATAAATGAAAAGTAAAATAAAAATGACTTATGGCAACAATTTCTAGCGATGACTTTTTGTCATCGTGATAGGTTGGACCTAAGGCGATAGGTCTGCAGTAGCCAAAAACCAAGCTGACCCTATGGCGACGTCGTCTCCGTAGAGTGACCTATGGCGACGCTACTGTGTCATTGCCATAGATCTAGTCGTCGTATTCTCTTCTATTGTAGTGTGGGTAGGAAAGTTTAAAAAGGAAAACGAAAAGCCCATGGCATGCAAACAAAGGAGCTCATTGAACTTAAAAAAGATTAATTATACCCTTTTAGAGGAGTCATGTGCTTAATAGAAGAGTTTTGTTGATTTAAGGCCAAGAAGATAGAGTATGACAAAGGGAAAGAGCATGGTAAAATCTGTCAAGAGGACAAAAGATTAAGGCTTGAGGTCGAGAAAACTGAGCTTTTGAGAAAGTAATTGGATTAACAAATTATGACGATGGATGTGAGTGTAATGCCATTTTGCTGCTGTTTTTTTAAGAATGTATAACATGTTGCTTCTTCATGCTGTTTTATTGGTTTGTTGTTGTTTTTATGCTATTTTGTTGTAGTTTTTAATGCTCATTTTCTGTTGTACCTTCTCTGAGCCAAACCTATTTTGGTCAAAACTTCCCTCACCTTTCTATTTTACCATGTATGTTTTTAACTCATATTTAAAAAAACAAATAATAAGATAAAATATTTGTTGGTTAATGAAACATCCGGTTATTTTTTTAAGTTAGTAAAGAAAGAATAAAGTGAAGAAAAAAAAGAAAGAAAAGATATTTTACCCAAGTTGAAGGGTAAAAAGTGTCAAAAGAACAAAAGGTTTGAAAAGTGGGTGTAAAAGGTGATGGTCGCCCATCACTCTTTCTACACCCATACAATTCTCGGATTTTAGAGAGAGAGCATAGCAGAGCAATAGGTTTCGGTTCTTGAAGAACAAGAAGAAGTTCGAATTCAAGGTAAGAAATTCATAGTTTTTAAGTGTTCTTAACTGGTCTTGCCTCGGTTGTATGCTTATGTGTGTTGTGTGTGTTCGGGTGTGTGTTTTTGGTGGGTTTTTAGGCGGTTGAACTCAATTGCAAACGAGTTTGGAAGAAGCCATACTCAAAAGCTACAAAGGTGAGTTCTAGAACCCCTCTTTTACATGTTGTAACTGATTATGGAGCTGGAAATGCATGAATGTATGTTTTTATAAAACTGGGTTTTATACCTGTATGTCTGAATGTGTGTATGTTACGGGTATGGTTTGATTGTGAGCTATGTTCATGCTTGTGTTATGGTTGTGTTCCTAAGGCTTAGAGTGCATGATTTAAGTTTAGAACATGATAGATGAGGTTTTGGGGACTGAATCTGCTGATAAGTGTGCCCTAGGCTGCTCATACGCCCAAACAATAGTTCATACGCCTAAATTTAGGAAAACTACTTAAGTGTTGACAAATGCAGATGAGAAATGAACAAATGCGGATGAGCAATGAACAAATGCGGATGAGAAAGTCAATGCGGATGAGAAAGTCAATGCGGATGAGTAAGGAAATGCGGATGAGTAAGTCAATGCGGATGAGTAAGTTATGCGAATGAACAAATGCGGATGAGTAAGTTCATGCGAATAAAAAAATGCGGATGAGCATTGACAAATGCGGATGAGTAAAGTCAATGTGGATGAACAAATGCGGATGAGCATTGACAATGCGGATGAGTAAAGTCAATGCGGATGAACAAATGCAAATAAGCATTGACAAATGCGGATGAGTAAAGTCAATGTGGATGAACAAATGCGGATGAGTAAAAAGAAATATGGATGAATAAAAGAAATACGGATGAGTAAAAAGAAATGCGGATGAACAAAAAGAAATACAGATGAATGCTTAGACTAGTTTCTGACTTTTTAGGGAAAAAGTGAAATGTAGGCTTTGACTTGGGAGGTTCCCGGGGGTTCATGTAAGCTGACTTTTGAGGTCATAGATGATGTGATGGGCATTATATGATGATGTTATGTTGTATGATTGATGCTTATGCATGATGGTAGGTATGATGTATGTTATGTATGTATGATGCCATGTATGTTGACTGTGTATGTTGATGTTCCTTACATTGTATGTTTATTTTCCCATGCCTTTACGTTGAACGTTAATAAATGAAATGATAAAGTATTATGTAACGTAAAGTGGAAGATAATGAAAAGAGAAACATAATGACAGAATGCATGCATTAATAAACTAAGGGAAGTACAGTAAGTCTTGCAAGCCTTGTATGTGGAAACACGCCCAATGAAGGGTGTTAGTTCAACGGTGTGCGGGTTAGCTATCCCAGAAGGATGCACACCGGGGTCCGTCTTTATGACCGACCATTTGTATAGAACCTTTGTCGCTTACCTCTTGGTACTGTGGTCAGGCCACCGGGCGCAATGTATGGGGGTCTATGATAGACCTCGGCCCGGTACTCGCTTTATGCATGACGGATGGGGTATAGCACAAGACAATGGTACACCTGAATTTACCCTGGTACTATGATCAGGCCACCGGGTGCAATGTATGGGGGTCTATGATAGACCTCGGCCGAGTACCGTTTTATGCATAACGGTGGGGTAAAGTTCATGGTTTTTTATGATGGAATGAAAAGAAGTAATGATGAATGTATTTATGAAAGTAAGAAAGCATGAATGAATGAAAGTTAATGAACGAACGATGAAGATAATAATGATATTATCTATGTGTATGTATAGTGCATGATCACGTATGATTGTAAAGAACGGTTTTAAACGAAAGTAAAGTATTTTTATTATAAAACTAGAACTCACTCAGCAACGCTGACTTTTATGTGTTTCCAGTTGGCAGGTAATGTTGCTGAGGATGGCACGGGGCAGCTACTCAGCTCTTTTGGATGGCATCCATATTTATAATGCTTTTGTGTTGAAATGCAACATGTATTTTGTAATTTGATAACAATGTATTATTTTGCAAAAACATTTTTAATGAAAATTTTGTTTTTAATGTTTCCGCTGCAATGTTTTTATCAAGTTAATGTAAATTATATGTTTTATGTGCGATAATTGGCCGACTGTAAGCGTCCCGGGAACGAAGCCTTACAGTTAAGACTATAAATAAAAGAAAGAGAAACAAATATTAAAAAATAATATATAGATTGATAGAGAATGAGATGTGGGAGTCCTTTAGAAAATAAGAAACAAATTGAAATGGGATTGATATTTTTTAAGTAAAATATATGGATAAAAATAGAGAACGTGATGTGAATGCTCTTAGAGGCTCATGCACCCACCTAATATTGTTTCTATAATCCTTAGTGAGTTGCTTGTAATATACATAAAAGTTCATGAGCTTGTTGACATTCCCTTAAAATCTTGTGAATATCATCAAGAATGATGGTCAATGATCAAATCAAAATCATGGATCTATATTCAACACATGATCTATTTTTTGCAAGTAAACAGAACTTGTTTATAGAACTTTATTTTACATCTTTCTTTTTAAATCTATATCATCAATGACTTCTATGGACCTTAGAACCCATGTTCATCTCTTAAAACTGACCCTTGTAAGTCATGGAAACAGGTCCATAAACAAAAAAATGGCCTTTGTAAGTCATGAAAACAGGTCGATAAACAAGGTGTGACAAAATAAACTAAAACTAAGCACTTGATGGCAAATTACCTACTTAAAAATGTAAAGATTTACTAACATTGAGTAGTTGTGCTCTTATGAATCACAAATCATATAAATATAATGTTAGATTAGATGAGATTGATGATTTGATTTGAACATTTGACCTAAACAAATTGTTATAAGGACAAAACACAAAGCAAAAAAAGGAAGCATACTACAGGATAAGAAAACACACTTTAGAGCCTCAATAAATTGTAAATTTTTGCAAGGCCTTTATATTTTATATGAAGTTCAAAACCCAAATTTCATGGTTTTCAAAGATGTTTAGTTATAATTTCTAACTTTTAATCAATCAATAACTTTAAAAATAGATGACACGTCTTTCCTTTTCATAAAATTCTTAAAATACTAGGGTAAATTTTACATGTCAATTGGAACTCACAAACAAAATTGCATTAATTTTGGAGCTTTATAGCTATTCTTTTAAAATTTGGCTTTATAAATACCAATATAAAGATGAAAATCGAAAGATCTAAAACAAATACTCCAAGACCTATGAAATATACTTTTTAGTAGCATACTGGTCAAAATCTAATTTATATAAATATTACACAAAACAACTAATTATTATTGTAGTTATGGTTTCTTTTTTAAAATTTTCAAGCAATAAAAATCCTATTTTAACAAAAATGTCAACTCTAAAATATGGTATTGCAACCCTACATATTTCAAGCTCTAATAAATTTGATAGATTAATTGGCCGAGAAATGTTTAAAAGAGCCTTGGGTTGATTTTTGGCAAGATAAGCCAAGAAACGAAACGTTTTTTTGTAAACCTTCAAATTTGAGGAACTAAAACAACAAAAACCCAAAAGATTTTTTAAACATGTTCTTAATAAGTTCATATCAGATATAATTGTAATATGCTCTATTTTAAACTTGTGTCCTCTCTAACATGTTAAAATCCCCTATAAATCCCTTCAAGTGCATATTTTCTCAATTTAGCAAACTAAAATGGACACACATATTAAACTAGCCTTATTAGACTCTGCATAAATCTCATTAGTGTCTTTAATATTATAGGATACGAGTAGGATTATTCAACCCACTTCTATAACAAGCAACACGTCACACTGATCAAGTATTGATATTTTAGTCTTTGATTGGTCTAAATGTGTAATTAACATCGTTATTATCATGGAATAAGATGACTTTTTTTATGTTTTAGTTCACAAGTACTTGGAGCTTAATGGTGCTAATGAGACAAAAGAAGCAAAACACGAGAGTATAAGGACTGAGAACGTAAATATCAAAAGTTACACAAGATGGCAAAGCGGAAGCATGCTTGGCGTATGATATGTCGAGTAGGGGCGTATGATATGTCGAGTAGGGGCGTATAATGAGAGATTGGTTTGACGTATTTGAAGAAAAATTAAAAAAGTTGGGTTTCGTGAGTACTGGTGTGCATTTGATATGCCTAGATTTGGCGTATCATATGTTGATGTTCAACAAACTTTGGATTTAAGAAATTTTCAAGTTTATTTAAGCCAATTCATGTGTAATTTAAGGGACAACTTCCCACACACAAAAATTAACAGTTATCAATTGATTTTTGGTACTTAGAATCCACCTAAATCATTCTAAATCATCATTGATCATCATTCAAATCAAGATTGAAGGCATAATAAAGATGATGTGTGGCTAGGTTTCTCATGATCACTTTTGGAGAACCATTCATGCTAAGTAAGACTATTATGTATTTTAATTCTGATTTTTGTTGAACATTGATCGTTGAATGCAATCCTAACTTGTATTTAAGTTAATATAAGTCTGTGTATAAATAAAGTTACTTGTTTATTTATCTATTTTCAATTTTCTTGCATCATAAACTCATTAAGATTGATAGGTGATTTAATATAGATGAATTAATAACATCATGATTGAATGAGTCTTAAAAGTTGATCCTTTGTTATTACTTTAATCAAAAGCTAAGGCTTGATAATTATGTTTTAGTAAACCCTAGTTTAAACATATCAATTGTTGAACTTGTAGAATTGAAAACCCGAAAGTGATTGTTTTCTTATTATTTAGTGAAATTGGTTCCAAAGTTTGTTACTGTTGTTCTATGAAAAGAACAAAATTACCAAAAATCAAGGATTTAGCACTCGCTATCAACTTCTAAATTCTGCCAATTGTTGAACCGCTACTGATTAATACTATAAGTTATGAACCGTTCATTGAGTGATAATCAGCACTCAACTTGATGAATTGAAAATCAGCTCTTACACTAGACAAGACTGTTTGTATCGAAGTACATTAGCGGCTATGTTGTTCTACCTTTTGGAGATAACATTATACTGAAGCTACTGATCTTTGATGTGTTGATTGCATATCTATGTTGTACATATGTTTTCCTAAAACAGGAATAGATGAAAAGCAAATTATTTTTTGTTTTTAGCTTTCTTAGTATAAATACCTCTCACTTGTATAGTTATGAGGTTAGCTTGTTAACCCACTTGTTTTCTGCTGATTGCAACTCATTGTACATAGAAAATATTAATCAAGTGAATCTAGTGAAATAATATCTTGTGTCATTATTATTACTCATAATATCTATGTTTGTTATGTAAAACACTTGACTTAGATTTTGCATTTGTCATTTGCCGTTCATTATAAAAGTCTTGTTAGTCCATCCAACAAGTGGTAAAAGAGCTTTGGCTCTTGATTTGCTTGAAGTCACCTTTTAACAAATCACTTGTTTTTATCACTTTCAAACACATTATCTCCTTATAATCTCTTTTCCCTCCAAAATGACTTGTTGTAGCCATCTCAAATAAGCATAACTTGGAGAATGACACTCAGAACAAACCTCCAATATTTACATCATATGATTATGATACTTGGAAAATTAGTATGAAAGATTTTCTAAGAAATCAAGATCTGAAACTCTAGCTCTCAATCCTGAATTGTCCCTATGGTTCAAGCTGTTGGTCAAGATGGAACTATGATTCCTAAAGATCTTATAAGTACTAAGATGAAGATATGAAAAAGATGGATGTATACTCAAAAAGCTTTGTGGCTAATCAGAATGACCATCCCCAACAACATCATACATGGTTTCGAGAAATTCAAAACTGCTCCAAAGTTGTGGGAAGCATTAAAGACTAGATTTAAAGGAAACAAAGATATGAAGGAGACTAAAGAGATGTCTTAAAGAAGAAGTTCGAAAACTTGGTTTCACAAGGGGAGAAACCATGACTGCAACATATATATATATATATTATATATATATATATATATATATATATATATTATATATATATATATTATATATATATATATCTGTGTGTGTGTGTGTGTGTGTGTGTGTGTGTGTGTGTGTGTTGAAATGCTAGACTTTGTAAATGAGGTGGGTGAATATGCAAATAGCACACTTAAGCTTTGCTTGCTCTTAAGGAAAATCTTAAACAACAATCTAGCAAGATTCCTATTGCCTTTAAAAATATAGATAGGCACTCCATAAAAAAGCTAAAGATCAATATGCATAAAGGACTTTCAAGAAATTTAACACTCATAAGATGAAAACCAATGAGTCAACCATTTTTTATATGAGAATATCTAAATAAACTTAACCATATTTATGAAAATTATATTATACATTAACTTGCACCACTCACAATGATTCGCTCAACACTCGGTTATATATATTTAAGTGTGTATATATGAATCACTCAAAGCCCAACAATGAAACAGCTATCATAAGATTGTTTAGATATCAAATTCTCCACCAAACAACATAAGATATTTGCATAAATCAAGAGGTATTTGAAGGTTGTAACGGGGTTAAGGTTAAAGGCATGGAATTTGGTAAATAAAGTGGCTAAAATGTTAAACATCCGGAATCGTTAGATGCTACTTGAGATCAACTACAATGTAATAAAAAAATGCACAAACTAAGAATAAACTAATTTAAACATACTTCTAATAAGCTACTATTATGATTCTTAGTTACTACATACAAAATTGCTCATTCTAAATTCTTTCTTTCTTAAATGAACAAAATAATAATACAATGATCCTTTATTTTTGTTTTTTTCTCATTTTTTATTATTTCTTTCTTTTTTCTTGTTTTTTTATAATCATAAACTCTACTAATAGAACAATAAAAGACAAACGTTCTTTTAAAATAAACTATAACTAGATAACACAAGTTAGACAACTAACATAACCCAAATTTTAACACAAGGTTTAAAAGTAAAAGGTTATTTGGGTAAGTAGTTATAGATAAGGGTTAGACAATAAAAACAAGGGTCAAACTCAACAAGGACGACTAAGGGTGATTGACGGGTATGGAACAAGAATTAGGGTCAAACTCAACAAGGACGACTAAGGGTGATTGACAGGTATGGAACAAGAATTGAAAAAATTATACAAAGTGGGTTTTCGTAATACCTCTATCATTTCCATGCAACAACCTAGTTTATGATCTTGAAATGAATCACTTAATCAAGTTCTAAAATGAAAGCAACATTGGCTCACTCCATAATTATAAAAAACATGAGCATGTGATATATAATGTAGAGTATATGCTTGAAAGGCATAAAAATGAACTCACAAAACAGAGGTGATGGGAAATGGGTGCGAACTTATGCATAATCATCTTTCACTCAACATGTCAAGTTATTACAATATTTTCAAAATATTTTTTTACATTAAATTGGATTCTCTTATTCATGTGATTCCAAAAGTATAATGATTTAAAATATAAGCAACATGGACGTCATAAAAAATTAGCCAAAAAACAATTGTTATCATGTGCAAAAAGATATATAATTGACGGTATTGATAAAATCATGCAAAAATCCCTAACATCCTCGTACCTAAATAGCATTACCCTCAATGTGCCAAAATATACAAATGTAATGTAGTTAGATGCAATGCAAATGCATATGGGAATAAAGAAGAACAAAGACTCTCTTAGTAAAAAGTCCTTGATCAAATTCCCAATAAGTTCAAAGCACATTTCAATTAATGCAGCCAAGATGATTTATCAAACATAATAGAAGAACAAAAATGAGTATAATCAGACGTAATAGAAAGAAAAAAACAACAAACCTCAAACAAAATAAACCCTTAGTGTTTCAAAAACTCAGGTTACCTCCCGGAAGTGCTCACTTATTAACAAGTCATTAGCTTGACTCGGCCCTTAAATTTAATCTAGGGCAAGTGATGGAACAAATTAAAAAATGGGTGGCTTATGATACTGAAACCCCATCCGACCCATTTGATTTAGTGTATTTACCACCGATTTATGAGGAAGTCAATAGTAAACAAAAACATAATCCAAATGGGTCGTGCCACCTATACTTGTATTTGCTTAGACCAAACCCGATACAATTTTAAGTAGTAAAGGAGGTGATATCCTGATAATATGTTGTTGACTTGCAATTCTTGATGGACCAATATCATGCTTTCAAAGATGGTTGGTATGTGAAGTAGTTTACCCTGTCCCACAATTCATTTGATTTTTGTGACGAATCATCATAGTGCTTATTTACAATTTGGTTATCTTTGGTGCATAGTTGAGGATTGGGTGTTACCACCATCATTGGTTCATTAGGTGAACCCATTCATTTGCACAATTTCTTCTCTATGTGATTTTTCCTCGATTACCATAATTGGTTTTTCGTACAATTTTTTTTCTAATTCATCAAGATCACGAACCGGGTCAACCATCCTTCTTTGTATTCCATAAAGGGTATGGTCACTAATTCATCTCCAAACTCGTCCTCCCAAGATAGAACAATGTGGTTTGTGGTTTCATTTTAAGTGAGAATCGATAGAGCCACTTCCATATCATCCATGAGCTTATTTTATTGTTCTTTACAATGTGATTCATGTGTCTTTTTATCCATGACATCTTGCTTATCATTAGTCAGCAAACAAGGATAAAGTAACTTTGGCTTATCATATTCGAATCTGCTTTGAACCGGATGTGGGACTTGTGTTTTATCCATTTTCATCTACGGTTCCAGTTATTACTCTAACACATCAAAGGATGGAACCGGATGGGCTTCACTTACATCATCTTGGTTCAGATCGATGTTTCAAGATGGACTCTTTTGTAGAAGGTAGACATAGAGCTTATTAACTTCAAAACTTAACGAATCTAATGCATGACCTCATTCAATGAGTTTTTGCTCAAAATTATCTTGATTGCATGTGTCTAGTTAAGAAAACATATCAATTTCTTATTGTAGCAACTCATATAATAATGGACGAGACTTGGTTTGGAATAATGGTGAATAAGGATACGGTTCTTTATAGTAACCTATAAGACACCCCAATGGATAACAACAATCTTGTGTATAATGGGGTTCTCCACAAATCTCACACCACACCTCCATGTGATAATCCCCATCATCATGACAATATCCTTCATAGTAGTCCTCGTAGTAGCGTAGCATGAGAATCATTGTAAAAAGGACTTAAAAAAACAGATCATGGACACCCGATAAAAATAAAATAAAATAACTTGGTAAAGAAATACACAAATATAAGAAATATATACAAAATGGCTAAAGTAACAACTCGAAGCGTTCTCAGAATTGTTATGTCCCCGCAACGGCGTCAAAAACTTGATGTGTGGGGTGTATATATATATTTTCTAATAATGATTTTCCATTAATTACTAAGTATATTCGGGGCTCATTTAGAATTCCACTTAATCTTAACCAATGTTAATTTCTTTCTTTTTAACTTCTTAAAAAATTTATCTCAAATTTGCATTTGTTGTTTTATAAATTTTAGAGTTAATTTTAATTTTGCTCCTTAAGGTTTGACTTAAATAACTATTTTCCTTCACAACATTATAAACATCAATTTACCTCTAAAAGTTTTATATGTTATTTTAATTTCACTCTAAACATTTTATTATTTTGGTTAAAGTTTAAACACATAATAAAACTTTAGACTGAAACTAAAACAAATTATGAAACTTTTGGAGGTAAATTAATGTTTTTCATATTTTGAAGGAAAATAGTTGTTAGATCAAGAAGAAGGCTGGTGCAACCAAAACCAAATCACTTAGATAATTTTGGTGCTACATGCAAAGGCTTCCGAAGCTTAGCATGGAACTTCCGAAGGTTGTGGAGTTCTTCCAAAGGTTGTGGAGTTCTTCCAAGATAAAGTGAAAGATCAGATTCCGAAGACAAAACATTACTTCTGAAGTCAAGAGCATGCTTCCGAAGGATAAGTCTTAGAAGAGCAATCAGAAGACTACTTCCGAAGTATGAAGAAAAGAAGAAGTTCCCAAGCCTTGGAAGAAGCAGCCTCTTCGGAAGTACTTGTTCTTCCGAAGCCATTTAACCTTTGGAAGACACTGCTATGAACCAGTGGACATAAGTATTGTCCTTTTGACACTCCGTTGCAAACCTATTATATACTGCATGGCGTTTCCTTAAAAGCCTATATAGTTTACCATACTATATTCCACTGTTCACCTTTATCAGTTAGTATCAGAGCTTCTCAGCTCTTGATTGACCCTTAACCGATCCTGCAATTAGTATCAGAGCTTCTCAGGCTCTTGATTGCGTGATCTAACCATCCAAATCAACTGGTATTTCACTCCTCCCCATCACTCACTCACTCAAATGGCCCTTAACAAGTCTGAAGTAGAGATGGGAACCATGACAGAGGCTCCCATCATTAAACCTGAAAATTTCAGGTCTTGGAGCAGGAGAATGGAAGGCTTCATCAGATATCAAGACAGCAAGATGTGGAACTCCATTGTCAACGGCCCGTATAAGCCAAAGGTGGCATCACCTGGTGGAAATGGTGCCATGATCAAAAAAGCTATTGAAGACTACTCTGACGAAGACCGAAAGAAGATAGACATCGACAGCAATGCTATGACAATCCACATGACTGCAATACCGAACTCCATTATGGTGGGGTTTGAGCATTGTAAGTCTGCAAAGGAATTGTTTGATGCTCTTGCTCATATGTACTCAAGCTCCAACGACTTGAAGAAGGACTCACTGAAGCAGCAGTTTGAGAACTTCACTTATATTACTGGAGAGACTCTCAGCTAGCAGTATTTCAGGTATATGGATCTTATCTCCTCTCTTCAGTTTGTGAAGATCACTCCTGAACTCGAAGATCTCACAAGAAAGTTCATGAGTGAAGGGCCATCATGACTGAACTTGAACACATTTTACGGCATTTTACTGTGTCTCTATCAAGAGGACAAAGAATTTGAACACTCTCACTATGACTAAACTTTACGGCATCCTTGATGGATATCGTTTAGAGATGGAAAGTAAGAAGGGCCACCAAGCAAGCCGTCCTCTGAGTCTTCTTGCTAGCAACGCTTTAATGGTTGCAGAAGGCTCAGCACCCCCACAACCTCAGCACTACCTGACTTACCAGCAGCCATCCTGCTCTTCTGGACCTTACATCACGTTTCCTGAAACTCCAAGGTCTCAATAGGATCAACATAATTCCTTCCAGGAAAGTTGTGCCTTTGTCTCAGTAAGTGGACACTCCGGGGATATTCAATACTGTTTTGATGATCTCGACTATTTCAATCCAGATGATGTAGAGTATGTGGACATTGTCCAACAGATGGCTCTTTTAACTTATAGAGCGAAGAAGTTCTTTAAGAGGACTAGAAGGCAATTCCCTCAAAACCCAACTACCAGCAAGTTTGGGTTTGACAAGACCAAGGCAAAGTGTTACAACTATAACCAACTGGGTCACTTTGCAAGGGAATGCAAGGCTCCCAAGACCAATCCGGGAACCCCACAGGCCTCCACACATCCCTCAACCTCAAAACCCACTGGGAAGTCAACTGAAACAGCTGTAATGGCTCAAGAAGTTGACTAGAGCTTCACGGTACAGGATGTGACTCCTGCTCAAGCTCTCATGGCAGGAACAGATGATACTCAGGTATTGAACATCTCTGTACTCCAGCCTGTATTGCTAAAGTTAAACTTTATCAGGATTACAATATGGAAATCAGATTTGATATTGAGTCTTTAAATATTTTAAAATCTGATCTTAAGAGAGCTAAATCTGACTATCAAAAGAAAATTGAGTTAGAGAAAACTATGTCTTTTTTAAAATATGAAACACCAACTACAAGACTCAAATCAAGGATCTGATATCCAAGTTGTCTGAGGCTCAAGCCCAGCTTGTCACTGCTGAGGCTCAGGCTAGGAAGCATGCTATTTCTGAGCAGAACTTCCAAGCTATTCTTCTATCATCATCCCATTCCAAACTCTGTTATCGGAACAAAGGAGGTTTGGGAACTAATGAAATTGCTCCACCACACTCCTATGAGTCTATTAGACAACCTAGATGTGGTACTGAGGAGCAAGAGGTTCCAATTGTTGACCCTTCCTCCCCAGAGTTAAAGGATGAAGCAATAATAATGGCCACCACAGGAAAGGAACAGTTAGATGTACCCATCTCCTCCTGTGAAGACCAAATCCTAACCACTAAGGCCAGAAGAAGCAGAGCTAAAGCTGCTAGAAGAACTGCCAAGAAAGTGGTTGAGTCTAAGCTGAAGATTGACCCAAAAAAGAAAGGTGTCTTTATCTCAGCTGCATTCCAAGTGTTAGGTACTTCTGATTCAGGAAAAGAGTGTAATACCAGCACTCCTGTCCTGCCAAAGGATTAGAAGTTGAAAGGAAAATTTGCTGATGAAGAGAAGAAGCCAAAGAAATAGCAACCTTCACAGTCCCAAAAGACTAACATTGCATGCATAATATGTTGTCTGCACAACCATATGGCAAAAGATTGTTACTACAATCCTGCAAGCACACATTATGCAAATAATGCTAGGAAAGAAGGTGCAGGATCGTTGAAGGGTTAGTTACAACACAACAACACAAAGAGGAGATTAACTAAACTTTAATCAAACAGTAAACTGGATTAACCAAGTGTTGAGATACTAAGAACACAAGTAAGAGACAGAACACAAAGAACACAAGTATTTGGTTTTCAAGAATGCAATATATTGCCTTCTCTATGTTCTATTACAAGTGTTACAAAAGCATCTTTGAAGGATACAAGAAGATGAGATACTTATACTACATCCTACAGCTGGCTATACTTTGAAAGCCAGCTGGATACAATTGACTAGACATAAACAAAATCAATTGTAGAGTCAAAAGGCAGATTGCCTTTTGACTTGTGATTATGACATGCCATAGCTCACATCCTTATCTATTACAAAAAGGATAAAGTACATAAAGTAGAAAGTTACAGACTCAAGACCTCAATGTACAGTTACCAAAAGCATGGACCTTTTCACCAACTCATGTAAGTTGGTCACTTGCAGAGGTGCAGCGGAAAGGTGTCCAGCTTTATGGAAGAGTACATCAGATAAAGCATGTTACTAAAAGTCTTCAAAAGAAATCTGTCTTCATGAGTTGAACCTTCGGAAGACTTTGTCTCTGAGGCTTCGGAAGACTTCATGTTTGGCTTTGGAAGATATTGGTCTTGGCTTCGGAAGATTTCACACTTAGAGAATTTTTTTTTGTTTCATGTATGAAACTTCCTAAGCTTCTTCTTTAATGCACTTATGCAGCATGCAGGAAAGGCTTAAGAGTTCCATCTTGATAAAGCTCTCTATGCAGCCCATAGAGAGCTTTATCAAGCTTGCATACATAATCAGGATGATCAGGTACTACAAAACCAGTGGCTGTTTGACATAAACCTCTTCATCTATCACTCCATACAAAAAGCCACACTTCACATCAAGTTTAAAGACCTTGAAGTTCTTGGATGCAGCAAATGCCAGGAATATCCTAACAGCTTCTAATCTTGCCACTGGAGCAAAGACATCAGTGTAGTCAATCCCTTCTTCTTGTGTGTATCTTTGTACAACCAGTCTAGCTTTGTTCTTGATGATGATGCCTCTATCATCTTTCTTGTTCCTAAACACCTATTTGGTTCCGATTGTAGTCTTCCCAAAAGGAAGAGGACAAAGGTTCCAAACTTTCTGCCTTTTGAATTGAAGCAGCTCTTGTTGCATAGCTTCAACCCAACTTCCATCCTTTAGAGCTTCATCAACTTTCTTTGGCCCTATCTGGGATAGAAAACAAGAGTGAAGAAAAACATTTGCTTCATGGGTTTGTCCTCTTGTCTTTACCCCTAAGACAACATCTCTAATGATGTTTGTGGTAGAATGAGACTTATGGATCCTAAGCTAAGGGATCACAGAAAGTTGTTGAGAAAGGTCTAAATTAGAGAAATTTAGATCTGGCATGTTTGTTTCTCCCACCACATCAGCACACTTTTCAAGTGAAACTTGATCCAAGCAGTGTGTGACATCATTGATGTTCTCATCAATGGTGTGGTTCGTGGCATCAAGAAATTCTTGGTCACTATCACCACCACCATTGTTATCTTCCACAGTTGAGGTGTTTATCTGGTTGTGGAGCCTCTAAGCTGGAATTTGAAGGCATACCAGATGTATCAGCTGAGTTTGTCATTGTTGTGTTGATAGAAACCTCATTTGCAGAAGTAGTTCCGACTGGAGCTAAAGATATATGTCTTGAGGTTCTTCCTAGCTCAAATCTTGGATCAGGATCGTCTGTATTTAAATTTTCTGCAGATCCTGAAACATTCTCACAAGATTTATTAAAACAATTGGTAACCAAATCAAGATCAAACAACCAATCTGGACCAGAACCAGCAACACAAGGTGTGTGTTCATTGAAAGTCACATTGGCTGACTCCTCAACAATTCTAGTTCTGAGATTGTACACTCTATAAGACTTAGCTTGGGAAGAGTATCCAATAAAGTGTCCATCATCTGATTTCTCAGCAAACTTGGCAATTTGATCTTTGGTATTCAAGATGGTGCAAGGACATCCAAATGACCTGAGAAAACCAATGAAAGGTCTCCTCTTGTGCCAAAGTTCATAAGGAGTCTTGCCATGAGTCTTGACTACTAAAACTCTGTTCTGCACATAGCAGGCAGTGTTGACTGCATATGCCCAGAAGGTGATTGGCAGTTTAGAGTCAGACAGCATGGTTCTTGCAGCTTCAATCAGTGTCCTGTTTCTCCTCTCAGCAACACCATTTTGCTGAGGATTCCTGGGAGCACTGAATTGTCTTGTAATACCCTTTTCATCACAGAATGTATCAAGGATATGGTTCTTAAATTTGGTTCCTTGATCACATCTTATGATCTACCTTGTGATCAGATTGATTCTCAATCTTTAAGATGAAATTCTTCAGAATCTCAGGAGTCTCATCCTTAGTTCTAAGGAAGAAAACCCAAGTGAATCTGTAAAGTCATCTGTGATCACTAGACAGTATAAGGTCCTTCCTAAACTCATTACACTGGTGGGGCCAAAGAGATCCATATGTAACAAGTGTAGGGGTGTAGTGGTGGAGTTCTTTTCCTTAGGCTTGTAAGATACCTTATGTTGCTTCCCTTTTAGGCATGCAACACAAAGGTCATCACTTGTAAACTCTTTCTTTGGCATTCCAGTTACCAAATCATGCTTAATTAATTTATTCATGTTCTTAAAGTTTACATGGCACATTCTTTTATGCCATAGGAAAGACTCATCACTATTGGCTTTAGACAGAAAGCATGAAACTTCTCCAGAGGGAGAGGTTTCTTGCAAATCCATCTTGTACATGTTTCCTTTCCTGGGGGCTCTAAGCAGGATATGCTCATGAGGAATGACCACACCAGACTTAAGAACAATGCACTCATGCTCAATAAAGAGCATGTTATGACTCTGATCACAAAATTGAGATACACTCAGAAGATTGTATCCTAGCTCCTTAACAAAGTTTACCTTTTATATGCTGAGCTTACCATTTGTGGCCTTGCCCCTTCCAAAAATGTAGCCACCTTCGTCTCCTCCAAAAGCAACTAGTCCTCCATCAATCCTTTCAAAGTTCTGGAGTAGTGACCTATTGCCTGTCATGTGCCTGGAGCAGCCACTGTCTATGATCCAGACATTTATGTATGTCTTCAGCTGTCCCTGCACAAAGAGAATGATTAGTTACATTTAGAAACCCAAGCCTTGCTTGTCTTGGGCTCATTTGCAGAAGGTAATTCAACAGTAATAGATCCTATGGTTGTACTAAGAGGATCTTAAGCTTTTGTTGATGGAGAAATCTCAGTCACTTGGTCTTTCTTAGACATCCACACCACCTTTGGAGTCTTGGACTTGACCTTCAAAACTTCGAAAGCTTTTGGAAATTTGGAAGTTTTTATGACTGAACCTTCGGAAGATTTTGCAGACACTGTAGCAGACTTCAGTGCTTCGGAAGAACTCCTTTCTTCTGAGACCAAATTTTCTTCCTAGGGTAATTTTCCATTTCCCTTCTTCTTAGACATGGAGCTTCCGAAGGAAACAGGTTTTCCTTCTGAAGCTTGAATCTTCTTAGAACTCTTTGAAGCCTTTGTTTTGGCCATATGGACAGTACCTTTAGGATTGAAGGGACAATCCTTGGCAATGTGAGTGGTACTTTCACACATGACACAATTCATCTTCTTCTTCACAAGAGCCTTTTCTTTGGAATAGGACTGTCTTTGGTCACATCCCTTTTCCACCTTCATCTTTGCAGATGATGAGACACTCCTTTTGGGCTGAGGACTGTGCTTAGAGTTTGATGGTCTAGGCTGTGCAGCAGTGGTACACAGCATATCTGTCTTCTTCTTGCTGCTGAGATGAGTTGAACAAGAACCAGAACTAGTAGCAGAAGAGTTTTGGTTGATGTCTTCAGTCCCTACCACTTTAAACCCTGCAGAGATAAAAACTTGTTTTTGCTTAAGTCAAAAGTAGTCTTGATCTCTTGAGCCTTCCTTGCCTTTCTTTTGCTCTTTCTGATCAAGTTCTTTCTCATGGACTTGGTCATCATAGTCTTCACTTTCTCCTCAAAAGGATAGTGGCCCTTCTTGGAATCCTCCTCTTCACTCTTTTTAGAGGGATTCTTCACTATCTCTTCTTCATCCTCTTCACTCATGGGATCTATGAGAGGAAGCTCATCTTCACAAGTTCCACACCTAGGAGATCTTACTAACAAGATTGTGTGTGGAGGAGCTATCTCATTGGATCCCAGTCCCTGCATGTTTTGATAGCACACTTTGTTGTGCAGGGATGAGGATATCATGTTCTTGAAGGTCTCTTCTTCAAGAACACTCTTTTCTTCCCTGGCTTTGCTGATCACAAGCTCAGCCTGGCACTCAGTTACCTTGGTTATGAGATCTTTGAGCTGAGTCCTAAAATCTGTGTGTTCATGTTTTAGAACTGAAATGGTTTTCTCTAAGTCCTCTATTTTCAGCTTATAATCATTTTCAGACTTTCTAAAATTAGATTTTAAAATGTTTAAGGACTCAACATCAGATCTTAGTTCCAAGTTGTAGGACGTGTACCTGTTAACTTTAGCAACGCATTCAGGAGTACAGAGATGTTCTAATACCTTGGCTTCATCATGATCAGCCATCAATGCTTGGTTTGGAGAAGCATCTTCCACCTGAAAGCTCCAGTCAAAGCCTCCTTCTTCAACAGCAATAGCAGCTTACTGCTTTGACTTCTCATTATGGAGAGCTTTATCAGTGTAGTTTGGTCTGGATTGTGTTTGGCCACCATTTGTTCTAGGTGCCTTACACTCTCTGGCAAAGTGGCCCATCAAGTTACAGTTGTAACACTTGACTTTGCCTTTGTCCAGCCCAAACTTTCCACTGGTTGCATTGCTTGGAAACTTCCTTCCAGTCCTCTTGTAGAACTTCTTGGCTCTGTGAGTGAGAAGAGCCATCTGCTAGACTATTTCCATATATTCCAGATCATCTGGATGGATACAATCCAGGTCTTCAAGAGTGAAAAGAGAGTTGCCACAGCTTTCATCAGAAGACACAAAAACTTGAGAAGAGCTTGTCTGTTGGAATGGGCTTCCTTGAGTGTGGTTCTCCTTTGGTGTCTTTGGGAAGGTGATGAAAGGACCCTTGGGTGAGTTGTCAGGGTAGCATATGAGATGATGTTTGGGTTCTATGCTATCCCTTTCAACCACATGTGGGGCTGAATTTCCCATTTGATTGTTGGAGTTGCCAGATGAACCTTGCATGTTCATCTCCCTCTGGTAGCCATTGAGAATCCCATATAACTCTGTCAGAGTAAGAGTTTTGAGATTTTCAGTTCTCTTGATCACCACATAGTAGTGTGTCTATTGCCTAGGAAGTAAGGACATGAACTTCCTTACAATGTCTCTGTTTTCAAGAGAAACTCCTCCATCCACTAGGGTATCCACAATCTCAACATACTTGAAGTACTACTGAGTCATGGTCTCACCTGGTTTGAAGGTGAAGTTTTCAAACTGCTACTTCAGGAGATCCTTCTTGTTCTCCTTAGCTTCAGAAGAACCCTCATACATCAGCTTCAATGCATCCCACAGCTGCTGGCTGTTTTGCACTTCTTGAAACCTTTGTACACAGAGTTTGGAAGGGTAGTTTGAAGAGTTGTCATGGCTTTTCTGTCTATCTCTACTCTCTTCCATTCTTCATTAGAGTAGTTAGCCACATCTTTGGGGATCATACCAGCACCAGTAGCAGAAGGTGTGCTGGGTATGAAAGGTCCATTCTCAATAAACTCCCACATTCTTGAATCAAGAGCCCTGATGAACCTTCCATTCTTAAACACCAGGTGTCAAACTCATCAAGAGTGATCAGTGGGGACTTGTTCATGGTTCCAGTTTCCATATCAGTTTTGGAAATGGCTACCATTTGAAAAGTTTTAGTATTTGTGTGTGTGAGGGATCTTAAGATGGTGAGATCTTATATGAAGAGCCTGAAAGCCCTTATACCAAATGCAGGATCGTTGAAGGGTATAAGTTACAACACAACAACACAAAGAGGAGATAAACTAAACTTTGATCAAACAGTAAACTGGATTAACCAAGTTGTGACACTAAGAACACAAGTAATAAAAGAGACAGAACACAAGTGTTTGGTTTTCAAGAATGCAGTATATTGCCTTCTCTATGTTCTATTACAAGTGTTACAACGCACATATGAAAGATACAAGAACATGAGATACTTATACTACATCCTACAGCCGGCTATACTTTGAAAGCCAGCTGGATACAATTGACTAGACACAAACAAAATCAATTGTAGAGTCAAAAGGCAGATTGCCTTTTGACTTGTGACTATGACATGCCATAGCTCACATCCTTATCTATTACAAAAAG
This sequence comes from Flaveria trinervia, assembly GCA_025506515.1. NCBI lineage: Eukaryota > Viridiplantae > Streptophyta > Magnoliopsida > Asterales > Asteraceae > Flaveria > Flaveria trinervia. The sequence continues at coordinate 30,372,571 of CM046451.1, read as the reverse complement.
GATAAAGTACATAAAGTAGAAAGTTACAGACTCAAGACCTCAATGTACAGTTACCAAAAGCATGGACCTTTTCACCAAACCATGTAAGTTGGTGACTTGCAGAGTCACAGCGGAAAGGTGTCCAGCTTTATGGAACAGTACATAAGATAAAGCATGTTACTAAAAGTCTTCGGAAGAAATCTGTCTTCATGAACTTGAAGCTTCAGAAGACTTTGTCTCTGAGGCTTCGGAAGACTTCATCTTTGGCTTTGAAAGACTTCATCTTTGGCTTTGGAAGATATTGGTCTTGGCTTCGGAAGATATTGGTCTTGGCTTCGGAAGATTTCACACTTATAGTATTTATGTTGCACATGTGAAACTTCCGAAGCATTCTTCTTCAATGCACTTGTGCAGCATGCAGGAAAGACTAAAGATGCTTAGGTCGCATCAGCCTCTTCGTTAGACTCTACATTACATATCATCCAAGGTGACAGACTAGACTTCCTTTCTACCAAGGATTTGTACAAACTTCTTAGCACCACATTAGGGAAGAACAAGGAAATAGATAAATATCTACTCTCCTTGGTGCTGAAAGTTTTGAGAAGCAGAAACAAATGAGGTTTTGATAGCATCAGCCTAGGGGGAGTTTGTTAGATCAAGAAGAAGGCTGGTGCAACCAAAACCAAATCACTTAGATAATTTTGGTGCTACATGCAAAGGCTTCCAAAGCTTAGCATGGAACTTTCGAAGGTTGTAGAGTTCTTCCGAAGATAAAGTGAAAGATCAGCTTCCGAAGACAACACTACTTCCGAAGTCAAGAGCATGCTTCCGAAGGATAAGTCTTAGAAGAGCAATCAGAAGACTACTTCCGAAGTATGAAGAAAAGAAGAAGTTCCCAAGCCTTGGAAGAAGCAGCCTCTTCTGAAGTATAAGCGGCTTCGGAAGTACTTGTTTTTCCGAAGCCATTTAACCTTCGGAATACACTGCTATGAACCAGTGGACATAAGTATGGTCTCTGACACTCTGCTGTAGATCTTTGATACTGTATGGTGTTTTGTCAAAGAGCCATACAGTTGACCATACTTTATTCCACTGTTTACCTTTTTATGATAGTATATGTTACCATTTTAGTTGGTGACAAAAGGTAAGTTAGGGACATGTCCTGACTACCAAATCTCAGATAAAACTTTATCCGAGATACCTTAAACTATAGTCTTGTTGTATAGGCTTTAGTTATAGGATCCCAACTGATATCAAAGTATATCCAGCTGTAGGTAGTATTATATATAGTTTCTCATTGTAACTCGAAAAGATAAGCTTGTAAGAGTCTTGTAATATTTAAGTTGAGAAGCAATATATGCAAGTACCTTGAAAATTACTTTCTGTGTTCTGTATTACTTACTATATTGTGATCAACTCTTATTGACTCTATCTTCATCCGAGTGTTGTTCAAGTGATTTTGAGAGAAAAACTAAGTGTTAAGTGACCCTTAACCGATCCTACTATAGTTATTTTTAACAAACCTCAAGAAGTAAAATAGAACTTAACTCTAAATTTTAACTTCTCATTCACTTCTATATGAAAAATGCATAATCATTCTTCACCAACTAAACATTTACGTAAATTGGACACATGAAATACATCATGTATTACGTTCATCTCTTCCGGTAATTGTAACTAATAGTTTGGTCGCATGTCACATCGCAGACTGCTAAGCATGGAGATGGTAGTTCGTCATCAACCATGGCAACCGAGATACTTTAGTTCAATCAGAAACTTACATGTGCTAACATGTGTTACTTTCAAAGCCTCGTCATGTAAGGCCCCGTTCCCGTAACGCCTACAACTGGTTAATCATTGCACATAAAACATATAATATACATTTCTATTTCTAAAACATCGCAGCGGAATTCATTTCAACAAACCATTTCATTTATATATAATTGCTTTTGGAAAATAATACAACATTGTTAAGTTACAAAATATCATGATTTGCATTACATCATAAAAACATTATCATAACGTGAAATGGATGCCATCCAAACTAATCCAAGTAGTTGCCCTGTGTCATCCTCAGCAACATCTACCTACCAACTAGAAACACATAAAAGTCAGCATTGCAGAGTGAGTTCTAGTTTTATAAAAATATAATACTTTCCTTTCGTTTAAAACCATTCTTTACTTTCATATATGATCATATAGCATATGTACTATTAGGATCAGTGATCTAAGTTTGATTAATTAGATTAGATTGCAGCGGAAATCGAACAAAGAATTAGACAATTCGCAAGAACACAATTGATATTCGATGCAAAAGTAAACGGTTATAAAGAGAGAATTTCTGCAGAAGGAATATTTCATTCAATGCTTTCGTGGTGGCAAAAATTTCACACTTACAACAAGGTCAACATTCCTTATATAGGAGATGTGATGTCTGCTGATGTCACTTGATAGTGACATCTAACATATTTATTCAAACTATTGAAACTATGTAAACTACTGAGAATGTTCTCAACTACTGATTACATCTCAGTGAATACTAAGTACAAGAAACATAAAACTACTAAAACTAAACAACTGAAACTATAACTACTGAAAAGTAAATTACAAGTACCGAAAGGAAACCATCACAACTACTGAAGTTGATAACTTCAGCTGTTGTGACAACTAATGATCACTTTAGTCTTCAGTCTTTGTCTTTAGTCTTTGTTCTTCAGACTTTTACTTTCAGACTTTGTCTTTAGCTGATGGCTTCAGACTTTGTCTTTAGTACTTTACTTCAGACTTTGTCTTCAGTCTTTGTTCTTCAGACTTTTACTTTCAGACTTTGTCTTCAGCTGATGGCTTCAGACTTCGTCTTCAGCTGATGGCTTCAGACATTGTCTTCAGTACTTTACTTCAGACTTTGTCTTCAGTAGTAGTCTTCAGTTCTTGTCTTCAGACTTTGTCTTCAGTACTTTACTTTAGACTTTGTCTTCAGTAGTAGTCTTCAGTTCTTGTCTTCAGACTTTGTCTTCAGACCTTGTATCAGCTGATGTCTTCAGCTGTTGTGATCTTCTTCAGCAGTTGTAATGTATGTGGGACTTAGAGGTTTTTCTGATCAGGCTCATTGGTTCTTTTGGTCCAACAAACTCCCCCTAAACCAATGCAGCCAAAACCTCTAAACTTATTGATGATCCCACTTATTCTTGGCAGAAACACCCTCTTGATCAGCTTCAGAGGTAATCAGTTAAGCACAGGCCGAGAACAGGTTTCTAATCTTCTGATTGGCTAAGTATGGAAGGGAACTCTGTTTTGGGGAAACTGGACACAGAGTCTTATCCCAACCATGAAACCTAATTCCCATGAATGAGTCTGTAAGACTCACCAGCATAGGCCTCAAGGAGAACAACTTGTTCCTCCTTGGTGAGTTCTTCTGCTACTCCCTCGAAGAAGAACTCTGGGCCATAATACTCAGACAGGTATTTCACTGTCTTTCCATTTTTCAACTCCACAGTTGTCCTCTCTTTGTAAGCAAATTCATCAGGGTGAGAGCCTTCAAGCAGTAACTGGAGTTCACTTTTCTGAAGATCTTCAAGTCTTTTGTATAACAACCCCTTCTTGATCATTTGTTCTCAAGAATAGATTGAGGGGTTGTCTTGGAGTTATGAGCTCTCTTGAATTCTTCAATGATTTCCCAGGGTGAGACTACCATGGCCAATGTAATTGCAGCATTCAAGATCTTCTTCACTTGGCCATGATATCTACTTGGTATATTTTTCTTATGAATTCTAGAACTTACCCTGGGGTCTGGCCAAATTCGCACTCTTTCTTTTTGATGTTGAAAAGTATGTCTTAGAGTGTACAGCCTCAGAGCCTGTTTCTTCATTTCTTGAATGGATGAGGACTGAGGGAAATCCTTGTCAACCATCTTGAGGAACTGCTCATCGTGCTGTTTCTGCTGTTCTGCTTCTTCAATCTTTACCTTCACCATCTGCATTTGCAAGTCAGGTGTAATCACTTGTTGACTTCTTTGCTGAGGTGTTTTAAGGTTGAGAACAGCAGAGATTGGCAGACAATCTTCATCATCATTCTCTTCTTCATCTTCTTCTACCCTCAACACCCTCTCCTCCTTCTGGGTGCATCACTGGGTAAGGTTTGAGGTGGTTTTTAGGGTAAAGGGATTGGTTTTGAGGGTTGAGTTGTGGGTGGCTTTGGTTTAGGGATAGATTTGAGAGATTTTAGAGATAAGGGTTGTGTTTGAGTGGGAATGTGAGAAGACTGACTTAGCATTTTGGTAGTGAGTTTGGCTTTGGAGAGCTTTGCCATTTCAGTTCTTTTCCCTGCACCTGTTTCATCCAGTGCTTCAATTATCAGCCCTTTATTATAGCCTCCAGCAGAGTAGATTTTCTTCGTTATCTCCAAAATACTTTCTCTGGACTAGGCCTTTATCTCTATCAATGATCTTCCAAGGTATTTGGCAATGAATCTGATCATTATCTCCAATCTTTCCCTTTCCAACACACTATAACCAGCCCATCTTGCTTGAATCTCTTCTATTTCCAGCCTTCTAATCTCAGAGTCTAATATGGTTGTGTCATGACCTTGTCGAAAGAGCTGATCTATAATTTTATCCATGGATCTGCTATGAGCTTCATCAGTATCTTTGACAAGATCTTCTAAAGATTTTTCTTCATCAGCTTTTGACTCAGCACTTTTCTTTCGCTTGTATGTGATCAGCTGTTTTGAGATTAGTTCTTTCTCCACCTCCTTCTCTTTTGTAGGTTCTTTCTCATCATCAACTCTTTTTCTTTTCTTTTCTTTCACTGCCTTAGACTTGGAAGTCTCCCCCTTTTTGGTTGCATTGGGGTCAGGGGCTTGAAAGGCAGAAAGAGAATTGTGAACAGCATCATTAATGAGGATATGTAGGTTTGAGGAGATCCTCTCATCTATGGCTTTATGAACAATGTCAGTAATGATTGGAGTGATGAGAGGTAAGGAGTTTTGAAAGATAGCAACCATCCTTAGAGGGGTTCTGTCCCTGAGAGGTGGCGCCAAAGGCAGAGGCTGGTGGCATAGTTATGTGTGTAGGCGAAGTATTTGGGGAACCTTCAATTGAAGGTGCCATCTGTGTGGTAATGGGGGTAGATGGTCTTTGATCCTGAGACATTTTGGCAAGCAGCTCGTTGAGTCTGCTTACCTCATTCTCTAGTATGGCATTTTGGGCTAAAACATCATAGAAGAAGCCCAGGTCATCATTAGTGTTTGCTGAATCACCTGACCTCCTGATAGAATCAGGATGAACATGCTCTGAGTGTAGATCAGTAGAAGCATGTGCCCCTTGGTCTTGGTACTGGGGACTTCCTGCCTCAGGACTATGTCCTTCATTGGCAGTTGCCTCTGGTAAGGTCTTATGGATGTTACTAACTTCATCATGATCATATGCTGACGCAGGAGAAGTGGCAGCCTCACCAGATGTCCTAATCTCCATTTCTACACTTGGAGATGGAACAGTGTAACCCCTGTGCTGTGGGTTATCAGAAACATTTTGATCCTCCCCCTCAATGGTTGAGATATTCCTAGTATTAATTGGTTTCTGGGGAGGGGGTGAGGAATGCAACTGACTCAGCACTTTTGCAACGATCAGTGTTGGGCTTTGAGGGGCGGTTGCATGTGGAGATTGATCCGAAGCAGATTGCACCCGGGGTGAGTGGTGCGCTTCAATGGTAACCCTCTCAATTGAGATAGGTTCCAGTATTGTGGGATCCCCAATTGTGGTTGCAACAGGATCCTGTTGAGAGGATACCTGTACGGCTTTAGCAGGTTGAGTCATGGACATAACTGGGGGGTTAGTACCAGTATGTATTTCCTGTGTTTGTGGTACAGGGGCATCCTCAGGGGACTCATCTCCCTGAGTAGCCTTTTTAGGTTTTTTGGATTTGGGTTTGGTGGGGACTTTGGATCTGGAAGTGGAGGCTGTGGGTTCCCTCTGCTTGGGTTTTAGCATCCGGGCATCCCCTTTTAGAGTAGGGTCTGAGTTATGTCTGGAGTATACCTCAGCTAAAACAGCTGGAGCAGGGACCCCAAGACCAACAAGACCATCAGATTGTAGTTGATTCAAAATTATAGTCATCAGAAACCTGGGATAAAGTAGCCATCTATTTGCCACAGGTTTCGGAGCCAGATCCTTTAGTTCCATGAATACTATCTCAGAAAAATTTAGATTTTGGCGTTCAAAGATAGAAAATAATACATGTTTCCATCGGGAAGACATCTGATCCCAAGAAGATGTCTTGGATGCAAGGCAGACATTCACCATATGAAAAATAAGGCATTCAGCATCAGGGAAGTGCCTTTTAAGTATGGTTGTAGCACTTAAATTGCCTTCATACCCATTATTGATGAAGGACATAGCAGTGGTGCCTTTCGGGTATTCTTTAGGATAGGTGCCATCATGCAAATTTAAGGTTTTGCGAATGATGTCGGGGGTGATGAGCACCTGTTTCTGGTTTACCAACGACTGGAGAGTGATTTGGCTATCGTTCTCACCAGTTGTGACAGAGACATTAGTCCAGAACTGGGTTAAGGAATCAGGGTATATGGTAGGATTCAGAAGAAAGGCTGTTCGGTATGGGGAATCCACCATAAGATCGATGGCTGTATCAAACTTGTTCCAGAAGGCCGATTTCGAAAGGTAGGCAACACAGTTGTGTCAGGGTTTGAGTTGCATGGTCACCATTGTTGAGAGAGAAAAATTTTGAAAATGGCTAATGAAACATTTGGCTACAAGTACAAGTATTTATAGGTTAAAAAAAAGTCTGAAAAGAAAATGACTGAAAGTGTTGGTGTTGTCATCAGTTGTTATGAAAACAACTGAAGACGTGGTTTTAACTATCAGACGTTTGAAAACAACTGAAGACTTGGTTTTAGTCAAGTAGTTGTGAAACTACTGAAAACCTTGGTTTTGTCTTTAGGTGTTGTAAAGAGGACGTGGTGTTAGTCATCAGTAGTTGTGGAACTACTGAAGACATGGTTTTGTCATCAGTTGTTGTAAACAGCTGAGGACGTGGTGTTAGTCATCAGTAGTTGTGAAACTACTGAAGACATGGTTTTGCATCAGCTATTAAGGTGAAACAACAGTTGTAGAAACAACTGAAGAGAAAATTATCATCAGTAGTTTTCATCAATTCTTAGCTTTTTAGCTGTTTCATACTGTCCTCAACACTTACTCATCAGTCTTTTAGTTGTTTTCAGTTGTTTCATAGGACATCAGTACTTATCTATTTTTACTGACATCAGTAGTTGTAACTACATCAGTAGTTTGTAACAGAATTAGTACAAATTGTGACATGTTTACTAATGATCATCAGTACTTGTTTACTGAGATCATCAGTAGTTGTCACTTATTCTAGCTGCAGCATACCAAGCCTTAACACAAGGTTTTGGAAAGTTGAACTATCCAAAGGCTTAGTAAATATATCTGCAAGCTCATCAGCACTAGGCACAAACTTTGGATCAATCAGACTTTTTCAAAACAATCCCTAATAAAATGGTGTCTGATATCTATATGTTTGGTCCTAGAGTGCTGGACTGGATTCTTGACAATACACAGAGCTGAAGCACTATCCATTAATAATGGAGTCTTAGTCTCTGTAATGCCATAATCCAATAATTGGTTCTGAAGCCAGAGTACCTGAGATGTACAACTTGTAGCAGCAATGTACTCGGCTTCAGCAGTGGATGTAGCAACAAATGTTTGTTTCTTACTCTGCCAAGAAATCAAACAGTTGCCTAGGAATTGACATCCACCAGAAGTTGACTTTCTGGTTAACTTACACCCGCATAGTCACTATCAGAAAAAGCAACTAATTTGCAAGAGTGTCCAGTGGAATACCAAAGACCTAGAGATTGTGTACCTTGCAGATATCTAAAGATCCTCTTGACTGCAATCAAATGAGACTCTTTAGGAGCAGCCTGAAATCTAGCACAAACACAAGTTGCAAACATGATATCTGGTCTAGAAGCTGTTAAGTACATCAAGGACCAATCATACATCTGTAAAGTGTTTCATCAACAGCTTTACCTTTCTGATCTGCATCCAGTTGTGTAGTGTTGCACATGGGAGTAGAACAGGGCTTACAGTTTTGTAAATCAAACTTATTCAAAAGATCTTTTGTATATTTTGACTGATGAATGAAGGTTCCATCAGCCTTTTGTTTGATTTGCAAACCTAGAAAGAACTTTAATTCTCCCATTGCACTCATTTCAAACTTCTGTTTCATTAAACTTGTAAAATCATCACACAACTGGGGATCAGAGGATGCAAAAATGATATCATCAACATAAATTTGAACAAGTAGCTTATGTTGATCCACTTTCTTAATAAACAAAGTTTTATCTATGGAGCCTCTAGTGAAATTATTTATAAGAAGAAAATTTGAAAGTGTGTCATACAAGGCTCTAGGAGCTTGCTTCAACCCATAAAGAGCCTTATCAAGTTTATACACCCAATCAGGATGTTTATTGTCCTCAAAACCTGGTGGTTGACACACATAAACCTCTTCTTTTATTTTACCATATAAAAATGAACTTTTGACATCCATTTGAAAAACTTTAAGATTGGGAATGCAGCATAGGCTAAGAACAATCTAATTGCCTCTAGTCTGGCTACAGGGGCAAAGGTTTCATCACAATCAATACCTTTTCTTGTGAAAACCCTTGTACAACCAGTCTAGCCTTGTTCTTGACAATAAGCCCATTTCATCAGTTTTATTCCTAAACACCCATTTAGTGCCTATTGCACACTTACCTGGGGGTAGAGGAACCAGTTCCCACACTTGCTGCTTTTGAATTGAAGTAACTCAAGCTGCATGGCTTCAACCCATGTTTGTCTCTCAAAGCAACATGATAGTTCTTTGGCTCTAGCTGACTTATGAAGAGAGCATAGAAGCAGAAGTTGGACAATTGACTTCTGGTTGAGACACCAGCATTGATATCACAATGATTGAGACATGGGGTGATTCTTCAGCTCTTGGTACACTATAAGATCAGTGCAAGTGTTTGTAGCAGGTTCAGCAGCAACAGATGTTGATCCAGACTCTTGAAACCAAGTATGAGATGGCAAGTCAAATAAGGTAGAGGAGTCAGGAATCTCATCAGCATTGGTGTGGATGGAGCTGCTGAGGCTACAGGAATATCAAGTTTAGCATACTCAGGTGGTTGATCACTAAACTTGAAAAGGTGAGTACTGATATCATCATCATCTTTACCACCAGGTGGAAGACTTGCTGCAGAAGATGCTTATCCACATGATTTGCAACAGCTGGAAGTTGATAAGGAACATATTGCAGTATGTCCATATCAAACAATTCCACAGGGTTTTGTGGAATTTTATCCTTAGGAGATTCATTGAATTTCACATGCAAGGTTTCTTCAACTATCTTTGTTGTGCAGTTGAAGACCCTGTAAGCCTTGAATGTGAATGAATAACCTACAAAATACCCTGCATCCACCTTAGGATCAAATTTGTGGAGTTGATCCTTTGTGTTGAGAATAAGACAAGGACACCCAAAGGCTTTGAAAAATGAAACTAGAGGAGCCAAATGATGTAGAACTTCATATGGAGTCTTCATCAACCTGTGATTTACTAGAACTCTATTCTGCACATAGCAAGCTGTGTTGACAGCTTCAGCCCAAAAGGTCAATGGCAAACCAGAGTCAGCCAACATAGACCTTACAGCTTCAATTAAGTGCCTGTTCTTTCTCTCCACTACTCCATTTTGTTCTAGAGTCCTTGGGATGCTAAACTGCCTCTTGATTCCCTTGAGAGATAAAAATCATCAAGTGTACAGTTTCTGAATTCTGTTCCATTATCACTCCTTATACACTTGACTGATAGGGAATACTGCTTCTCAACATACAACACAAAGTTTATAATCGTCTGAGCAACCTCATCCTTTGAATGCAAGAAGAAATTCCATACAAATCTGGAGTAATCATCCATAATTACTAGACAGTATTTCTTCTTTGCCATGCTCATCACTCTCACAGGACCAAATAGATCCATGTGCAGTAACTGCAAGCAGGCAGTGGACTTAGGTTCTTCAATAGGAGGGAATGAGACTTTGTGTTGTTTTCCTTTCAAACAAGCAGTGCAGGTTTCATCACAGTGGAACTCCTTTATGGTAAACCTCTCACTAAACTATTGTGGATCAGCTGATTCATGTTTTTGAGATTTACATGACCCAGCCTTCTGTGCCACAGTTTAGATTCCTGAGGAGAGGCTTTGGAGAACAGGCAAGGATGACCCTTCAAATCAATCTTCTTTGACAAATCCAAGGCATATACTCTTCCAATCCTGTTGGCCTTCAGGAGAGTATGTTCATCCAATACCTTGTCAATCAGCCTCATAACTTGGGAAGACAGAATCCTGCAGTTCTGGCTTGTGAAAAGTGCAACATGCCCTTTATCACACATCTGACTGACACTCAGTAGATTATACTTAAGATTCTCCACATGGTTAACATAATCAAATCTGATTTGTCCATTAGACACATATCCTTTCCTGATGATGTAACCCTTGGCATCATTCCAAATAAAACAATCCCTTCTTTCTTATGAGTAGTCATTAAGAAGAGAACTGCTCCCAGTCATATGCATAGATCCTCCACTGTCTACATACTAGATGCTCCTTTGGCATGCTGAAGAACCCTGCATTCATCACAAGAACTATTTAGGTTTTGAGACCCAAACCTTTTTGGTTTTGGATCTGTTGTCATCAACAGATTTAACCTTAACTTGTTTCTCATGATTAACAGCTGATGAAGGTGGAGATGGTGCTGAAATGGATTCCTTGGATTTGGACTTGGAATGTCGTTTCAGTGGTTTGGTCACAGGTGCATCTAGTTGGTTAACTCTCCCCAACAAATGTTGAACCATCATAACAAGTTGTGTCTTATTTGTAGCTAAAGCTTTCAGCTCTTGTGACATATCAGTACTTGTTTTTGATGAGTTCCTATGACCCACCATTTCCTCCTTGAACTTTACAGACTTAGTCTGATGTTTATCATGAGGAGCACAATCAGCTGTTTTGTGATAAACCTTATCCTTGTTTTTGGATTTGGATGAAGGCTTGGGTTTATCACAAAGGGATGATTGTGGTTCAAACTTATTCTTAAACTCATTTTTCATTCATACATCTGGATTTTAATGAGCTTATATCTGTTGAGTTTGGAACCCTTCTTATACCAACATTCATCAGAAAGATTATTGAATTTACCACATATTTCACATGGCTTATTCTTCATCTTGGATTGATCAACTGCTGATGTGGAAACTACTGAAGGTGTGATCTTCAGTACTTTCCTCCTTTCAGTACTTGTGTTAAGTACTGAAGGATCTGTAACAACTGAAGACTTGTTCTTCAGTTGTTCACTATCAGCAGTTGTTAATCCTTTTATTTCAGCTGATTTGAAATGCTTTTCAGATGTTGTGACTTGTCCTTCAGTACTTGAGGTACTTTGAGGGACAACATCTGAAGTACTCAGCTTCATGTGCTTATCAGTAGTTAACCCATCAGGCAATTGATTTGCTGAGGTATCAACACTGATTTCATCTTGTGATTTTGGGTGATCACTTGAAGATGATGCACATGATGATGTGGTTTGGAAATTACTTTCACCCTCAGGTTTTACTATTGGTTTTGGAGTAAAATCTGTAGGTGGTTCAATGTGATTGTAACCTATTCCAAACTTCACATTCGAAGCAGATTGCTTACTAAGTAGCATTTCAAATCCCTTGTAGGATGATACCCAGCGGTTACACTCAACTTGGGTAGCTGCAAGTTTTTCTTTGAGATCTCTATGGTTCTCAAGAATGGCCTCTAGCTTAGCCTTTTCATCATTTAATTGGCATTTAAGCTTATAAATCTCATCATCTTTACCATTAATAATAGACTCTTACTCAGCTTTTCTTTTGGAAATAGTTTGCTCAAGCTCAAGATTTTGATTTATTAAAGCTACATTTGCCTCTCTAATGGAGATAAATGCAGCTATGCAAGATTCAGAACATAGCTTGGCCTTAGCCTCAGAGGATACCTGAGTTACCTGTGATGAAGATGCATTGGAGCATGAACTCTCAGTAGACTCCAGGGCCATGAAAGTAAGATTCCCAAAAGGATGTTCACCACCATGTTGACCATCACTAGCAAATAAATGCTCATTGCCAGAGAGATCATCTGGCAAACTGCTCCAGTCAACAACACCATGGGTGAAGAAGCTGTGATGAGGTTGTGATTGAGATGATTGAGATGGTAGAGGCTCAGGTAATGCTTGAGGTTGTTGTGCAGTTGGAACTTGAACTGGATTTGGCTGTGGCATGTAATAGTAGGGATATGGATATGGCATTGGACCCTGAGGAACAAAATATGCAGGATGTTGTGAGTGATGACCAGAACTAGCAGGATGTTGCCCTCTGTTTTGTGGACTATTACTTGGAAAAGTCACAAAGGGTGCAGAGGAGTTAGATCCAGTTGATCTACACTCTCTTGCAAAGTGCCCAAGCCTGTGGCATTTGTGACACCTCAACTTACTCTTGTCAAAACCAACTTTGGTTTTACCAGAGAGTCCTGGAAATTTCCTACCAGTTCTCTTGTAGAATTTTTGAGATCTGATATTAATCAAGGCCATTTGGCTTAAAATATCCATCTCTTCTAAGTCATCATCAGCTATACCTTTCAAATCATCCATGATGAAGCACAAATTGTCACTGTTACAGCCAGACTGACTATTAACACTAACAAATGCACGATCGGAACTGTTTGAAGAGAAATCATATGCTCATCATAAGTTCTTTCTAATGCAGCATATTCTGACTCATGACCAACCAAGGTAGTGTTCCCTAGTACAAAGTCATCAGTGAGCTTTCCTGATGATGCCAGTTTCCTTTTCTGCTCTATCTCTCTTTCAAATGTAAGCAGTTTCCCATGGAGTTGGGTGAGAGATAGGCTATCCAGATTTGCACTGGAGCGTAGGACAATGGTGTAGTGTCCCATCTCTCAGGCAGGGATCTGAGGAATCTGTTGTTCATCTGGCTATTAGTATATTCATGTTTGACCATTTTCAGTTCAGAGATCAAACAGGAAAAACGCTCAAACTATTGAGTCAGTGTCTCACCCTTCCTATGAGAGAATGTCTTATATTGTTGGGCAAGGATTTCTCTGTTGTTTGCTAAGCCCTCATCTGTTCCACCAAATTGTTCCTTCAATGCATTCCAGAGGTCATGAGCAGTTTCATGATGCATAAGCCAGAATAGATTTCATTAGGCAAAGCCATGGCCAGAATACCATGCGCTTTAGCATCAATTTCAAACAGTTTTCGATCCTCATCTGAGTATTGTTTCTTCTCTTCGGAACCATTTGGTTGGTTTCCGGATTGTTCACCATAGGCTTGTGTGGACCATGTACCACAGATGTCCAACAACCTGAACAGTTAACAGACAGGTGATGAAGCATTCTTCGTTGCCATATGTTATACTCAGTCCTAACTAGCATCGGAGGCTTGGTTGAGGAACCGGTATTATGAGGTCATTAGAAGGAGTAGTCATTCTCAGATTCAACCAAATTCAATTAAGTTTTAACTGATTCAGTGCAAAACACTACAAACTCAATATGAACCAAGAGAAAACTCAAAGAAAATAATCGAAAGCAGCAGAAATTCAACGATCTATAACCAATTCTCGCAAATATGCTAATTCAATCAAACTTTGATATCGAAATAGCAGTTTCAATGATCAATTGTTAGATCGATCAATGATTAACCTGCTCTGATACCATTTGTTAGGATCAGTGATCTAAGTTTGATTAATTAGAGTAGATTGCAGCGGAAATCGAACAAAGAATTAGGCAATTCGCAAGAACACAATTGATATTCGATGCAAAAGTAAACGGTTATAGAGAGAGAATTTATGCAGAAGGAATATTTCATTCAATGCTTTCGTGGTGGCAAAAATGTCACACTTACAACAAGGTCAACATTCCTTATATAGGAGATGTGATGTCTGCTGATGTCACTTGATAGTGACATCTAACAGATTTATTCAAACTACTGAAACTATGTAACTACTGAGAATGTTCTCAACTACTGATTACATCTCAGTGAATACTAGGTACAAGAAACATAAAACTACTGAAACTAAACAACTGAAACTATAACTACTGAAAAGTAAATTACAAGTACTGAAAGGAAACCATCACAACTACTGAAGTTGATAACTTCAGCTGTTGTGACAACTACTGAAGTTTATAACTTCAGCTGTTGTGACAACTACTGAAGTTGATAACTTCAGTTGTTGTGACAACTACTGATCACTTTAGTCTTCAGTCTTTGTCTTCAGTCTTTGTTCTTCAGACTTTGTCTTCAGCTGATGGCTTCAGACTTTGTCTTTAGTACTTTACTTCAGACTTTGTCTTCAGTCTGTGTTCTTCAGACTTTTACTTTCAGACTTTGTCTTCAGCTGATGGCTTTAGACTTTGTCTTCAGTACTTTACTTCAGACTTTGTCTTTAGTAGTAGTCTTCAGTTCTTGTCTTCAGACTTTGTTCTTCAGTACTTTACTTCAGACTTTGTCTTCAGTAGTAGTCTTCAGTTCTTGTCTTCAGACTTTGTTCTTTAGTACTTTACTTCAGACTTTGTCTTCAGTAGTAGTCTTCAGTTCTTGTCTTCAGACTTTGTCTTCAGACCTTGTAATCAGCTGATGTCTTCAGCTGTTGGGATCTTCTTCAGCAGTTGTAATGTCTGTGGGACTTAGAGGTTTTTCTGATCAGGCTCATTGGTTCTTTTGGTCCAACATGTACACATAGATAACTATAACTTATCATTATCTTTCATCATTCATTCGTTAACTTTCATTCATTCATCATCATACGTTATCATTATCATTTGTTATCATCTGATGACATGTATTGTACCCTAAACATTGTGCATGAAGCTGGCCCTTGGGCCTAGGGCAAATACACTCATCATTATCATTCATCTTTCATTCTGAACCAATGCCATGCACTATACCCCTCCATAATGCATAAAGCGGGTACTTGGCCGAAGTCTATAAATAGACTCTCATACATTATGCTTGGTGGCCTGACCATAGTACCAGGGTAAGCAGCAAGGGTCCCATACATATGGTCAATCATAAATATTAGACCCCAGTGTGCATCCTTCTGGGGTAGCTAACCCACACACAGTTCAACTAACATCCTTCATTGGGTGTGAACCTCCATACATTGCTTGCAAGGCTTTTCATTACTTTCGTTCGTTCATTAATGCATGCATTCTTTCATTCACTACGTTCCTCTTTTCATTATCTTCCACTTTACATTACATAATACTTTCCATTTACTTTCATAATCATACCACGTAAAGCCACGAAAATACTATAATAAGGAACATTATAAACATATCATCCATAAGCATACATCATCACACATCATCATACATAACATAACTCATATCACCCATCACATCACAAAGTCAACTTACATCACCCCCGGGAACCTTCCAAGTCAAAACCTACATTTTACATTTTCCCCAAAATTTCAAAAAATATTCTAAGGCATAGGCGTGTGAGCACTATACAGGCGCATAGCTTTCTAGGCGCATGGGAACACTTAGGCGCACGGGGAACTTTCCGGTGCATGGGCACTATTTGGGTGCATGACCCAACACTTAATGTCATGTGCAAATTTCAAGGTGCATGGGCACTATACAGGCGCATGGGCTTTTTAGTGGTACAACTTTGATATCTTTAACTTCTTCTCCTTACTATCAATAATCGCCACTGGCTGCTCCACATAATTGAGCCGTTCATCAACCTCGATATCCTCCAATGGTACAACCATATCCTCGTCAGCTAAGCAATTCCGTAGATGAGATACATGGAACATCGGATGAATTCCACTTAACTCATCAGGTAACTCCAACCTATAGGCCACCTCCCCTACTTGAGCAATGATTCGGAAAGGCCCTATGCATCTCGGGCTTAACTTGCCCCACTTCTTGAACCGAATGATACCTTTCGAAGGTGAGACTTTCAACATAACTCTATCACCCACCTGGAACTCAATCAGTCTACATCTCTTATCCGCATACGACTTTCGGCTATCTTTGTCTGCCTTCATAAAGGCTTTGATCTTTTCGAGCTTCTCAATCGTAGGCCCAATCACTTCAACGTTTCCCAACTCTTTTTGACCAATATCACCCCAACAAACGGGTGTCCTACATCTCCTACCATATAACACTCATACAAGGGCATACTAATACTAGCATGATAACTGTTATTATATGAGAACTCAAATAATGGTAAGTGGTCATCCCAACTTCCTCCAAATTCAATGACACATGCCCGAAGCATATCTTCTAGCGTTTGGATAGTCCTTTCTGACTGACCATCCGTTGAGGATGATAAGTCGTGCTAATGTGTAACCTCTTCCCCATAGCATCATGGAATTTCTTCCAAAATTTGGATGTAAACCGGGTGTCACGGTCAGACACAATGGACACTAGTACACCATGACGAGCTACAATCTCTTTAATGAACAAATCCGCCAACCTCTCGGATGAATATGTCTCGCAGATCGGTAGGAAGTGGCACTCTTTGTCAAACGATTGACTATCACCCATATGGAATCATACCCTTTCAAGGTACGCGGTAGCTTTGCGATAAAGTCCATGGTGATATGCTCTCACTTCAACTCTGGTATATCCAACGGTTGGAGTTTCACATACGGCTTCTGATGTTCGGCCTTCACTTGTAAGCAAATAAGGCACTTACTCACATACTCCGTCATATCGCGTTTCACACCCGGCCACCAATAATCCTTCTTCATATCTTGATACATCTTTGTAGCACCGAGATGAATGGAGTATCGAGTCTTATTAGCTTCATCCATTATTTTCCCATGTCAATCCCCGTAACGAGGAATCCATGTCCGTCTGAATCGGGATCTAACACCATGAGTGTTTTGACCCAACTCCGTGACCATACCTCCCATTCTTTTGGAGTTAAGATGATCTCCCTTCAATGCCTCATATTGAAACTCCCTAACCTGCTTCATCACATCAGAGATCATCACTACCTGATAAGCCTCACCCGAATCGGCTCGGTCTCTCTTTTCGGCTGAGGGTATCCGCCACCACATTTCCCTTGCCCAGATGGTAATGGATCTCGCAATCATAATCCTTTATGAGCTCCAACCATCTCCTCTGCCTCATATTCAAATCCTTCTACTCGAAGAAGTACTTCATGCTTTTGTGGTCCGTGAAGATTATGCACTTCTTCCCAAACAGGTAGTGCCTCAAAATCTTTAACGTGAAGACCACAGCTGCTAGCTCCAAGTCATGAGTATGATAATTAACCTTATGAACTTTCAATTGTTGGGATGCGTAAGCTATAACCTTTCCTCGCTGCATCAACATGCAACCCAACCCTCAGTAGGAAGCATCTGAATAGACCACCAAATCTTCACTTCCTTCGGGTAGTGATAAGACTGGAGCTTGAGTCAAGAGCACTCTCTTGAGCTTGACCCCATACAAATTTGTTAGGATCTGGTATTTGACCAAACACCAACTGATTAACGTGTTAAACCAAACCAAATAGTGCGGAATCCTATTTGATTGGCGATCCAATCAGTGAGAACGCACTTAGACACAATAATGTATTGAATCTAACGTCAAGAATCGATTAGGAATCAATCTACAGCGTTATATGAACTTAGAGTACGAACTTAGAGGCTTCTGGACGGCTAGGGTACGTCTGGAGTCGAAGTGGATTGAATGCTTATGTTTTTCCACGAATTAGGTGGTATTTATAGGTTAGGGTTGCTCATTCGTGCGACTGAACTATTAGCATGGTTCATTCGTGCGATTGAGCCATGCGGTTGATCCATTCACACAACTAAGTGTTTAGTCATGCGATTGAGTCAGATGCATGAAGTTGTTCAGGCGTATGAACTATTTAAGCGCATGGACACTCAGTCGCATGGCCATTCGGATGCATGACCACTGTTGGGGCGCATGATCCAGTCGGACGCATGAGAACTTCACTTCACCAAGTTTGAGCGTATTCGATATTATAACATTATGCATAACACTTCAAACAATCACAAACCTATATAATCAAGTCAATATGCGTTAAACAACTCATTAATGAAATATTAAACATTATAGACACCACTAAACATTTTGTATTTCATTAAGTACCCAATAATTACATAAGTATAAGACATATTACATTCAGATCAGGATCTAGGTACATATATGTAACAAACTCCCCCTTGGACCTAGATCTATCTATTGTCTAACATCTTTCATGATTCCTCAAACTTCTTGTACTTAGCTTCTTTGGTGACTCATGTGTTTATCTCAAAAACAAAACAGAGTCTTATCACTTCGGAACTGTAAAGCTTGTACAATATCCTGTGAGTCGTAGAATAGTGGTCACTTGTATAAGTATAAACATCTTGTGCTGACAAGTTGGTGAGCCACATCGGGTCAAACACCCTTATGGTTTCCATTGTGCCATTCCTGTTCAAGACTATTACGGCCTCTCCGTTTCTCCAGTTGTAGTACCACCATTTGAAGTGTGGAGTGAAATCCTGTGGCATCTCACGTAGTGGGATCTTTGACATTGTATGTGGTGGACTCCACTTCAGTACTACTCTAGGTTTACCAGTTATGGCATCAACTTCAGATCTTCCGATGTACCTCATTGGTTGTTGAGATTTGAAGTTGACCCATCTGGTATGGTACTCCCTCTTTAGAGCAGCTTCAAACCAGCCTGACATCTTACGAGCGTCAGCATATAGCAAGTTTAACTTTGCTAACTGGTTGAGCTCAAAACCTGGAAGAGTCTTCAGATCGTGAGGAAATCTGGAGTACTCTATTCCTTCTCACATTTAACCGCGTAAACGTTGAGGTCTGCAAAATGTGCCCACGCTATGATCCTGCCTGCCACCTTTTAATGTTTCTTGACCTTATATAGTTTGGTGTAGACAGTTGATGTTGTAGCTCTACGTTGGGCTCTGGTTTCTTCAAAACATGCTGCCCATTCAGCCTTTTAATGTTGACTTCAGCGTCTGAGGCTTGGGCCTTCTCTTTATCCTTCTCTGGCTCTTCCTCCATTTTATCCGAGTCTGAAAAGTGTCATTAACAAGAGTTTCTCCCAGATTAGGAATGACATTTACCTCATTGTCAGTGTACTCTGGATAGGGTTTTGCAGTGACATCTTCAATCTCGATCTCATCGACATCTTGCAGCTCATCATCACTCTCCTTTTGCACAGTTGGAGCATCTTTCACAAACTCATCAGGATTAAGTCGGAACATTCAGCCAGTTGCTCGTCGGTGAGATCATGAATTATTTCTCCTTCTTCATGAGTGTAATTCACTGATCTCCTGACAATCCCCTGCAGATCAAGAATCATTATGAGTTGAGTCTTGATCTATTAGAGGGGAGCAACATCATAGTCATCTCCTTGAAAGTTAGGATCTGCTTGATTTAAAACATGTAACACATCAATCATTTAGTCAACAAACAGAATAGTAAACATTAATAATAACCATAAACATTAATTACATTTATTAGATACAATATTCAAATACATATAGTTTAAATAACATAAACAGCTATGAATTACTCTTGTCTTGAATAGCTGGTGTGTTAGTAGGATCAGCAGAAGATGATGTGTGAAGTTGGTTTTTCGGATCGATAAACATCCGAGCGTATTCTTGACAGAAGAATAAACAACAACACAAACCAAAAGTCAAACAGTAATACGAACTATAATTGAATGATTTCATTGATAAAACCTAACGATTACAAGCTCGTTACAACATAAGAATCAAGACTCTTGGCAAGGGGAAGATCGAGCATGATCTCTCCTCTCATCCGGCAGCCCTAGGCTCCCGGGCACACTCTCTCTAAAACCCTTAGAGATCCTCTCCTACTCTACACATTGAAACTGGTATATATAGGCCTCGGCCCATATTAGATGCGACTGGGCCCATTCGTGCGATTGGACCATGCGTATGGTTCAATCGTACGACTGGACCATGCGTATGGTTCAATCATACGACTGGACCATACTTATGGTTTAGTCTTACGAATGTCCCAATCGTATCTCTCAGTCGCACCGGGTCCATTAGCATGGCTCAGTCATACGACTGAGTCTCATTCGTATATGCTCCTGTGAATGACCCAGTTTCATGTGTTTACAACATATCAGGTGCATAACATTAAGCCTAGACTATTCGACAAGCGACGGACACACTATATATGACTATATATGCTCCAACAAATTCCCCCTTGGACGTTGCTGCGAATAGTAGATAACACCTCTTACAATCTTCAGTCAATCTTTGCTCTGGTTGCCAATAGAATCAAACAAAAACCATATAGCCAATGTTGCCGATCCGTCAGGTTACTACCATATCCCTGAAAATGAATTTAGGCACAATAGCTTTCGTTTACTTTGCAGAACACCATCATTGCAGCAAGATTCCCCATATGACTGATTTTTCTAGATAATGATACGAACAGTTTTCCATTGCTTCAATCTTCACACAGGCTAACCTGATTAACATCACCGCCTGCAGAAATTTCCCCTCACATTCAGCATATCCCAATATATAGACATTGTGCTCTCCTTGCGTCTTCACATGGTGTATTGGGCAAAAGGTTGAAGGATCCAATCCAAAACTGACAATATCAACCAAATCAGCATGCACGAAGATTCTTCATCGGAAAGGGTTCACATCATCACTTTCTGATTGCGTCTTCACTTTCTCTGTACAAGGATTCCCCCTCGTCGGTGAGATCATGAATTATTTCTCCTTCTTCATGAGTGTAATTCACTGATCTCCTGACAATCCCCTGCAGATCAAGAATCATTGTGAGTTGAGTCTTGATCTATTAGAGGGGAGCAACATCATAGTCATCTCCTTGAAAGTTAGGATCTGCTTGATTTAAAACATGTAACACATCAATCATTTAGTCAACAAACAGAATAGTAACATTAATAATAACCATAAACATAATTACATTATTAGATACAATATTCAAATACATATAGTTTAAATAACATAAACAGCTATGAATTACTCTTGTCTTGAATAGCTGGTGTGTCAGTAGGATCAGCAAAGATGATGTGTGAAGTTGGTTTTTCGGATCGATAAACATCCGAGCGTATTCTTGACAGAAGAATAAACAACAACACAAACCAAAAGTCAAACAGTAATACGAACTATAATTGAATGGTTTGATTGATAAAACCTAACAATTACAAGCTCGTTACAACATAAGAATCAAGACTCTTGGCAAGGGGAAGATCGAGCATGATCTCTCCTCTCATCCGGCAGCCTAGGTTCCTGGGCACACTCTCTCTAAAACCCTTTAGAGAATCCTCTCATACTCTACACATTAAAACTGGTATATATAGGCCTCGGTCCATATTAGATGCGACTGGGCCCATTCGTGCGATTGGACCATGCGTATGGTTCAATCGTACGACTGGACCATGCGTATGGTTCAATCATACGACTGGACCATACTTATGGTTTAGTCTTATGAAGTCCCAATCGTATCTCTCAGGCGCACCGCTGGTCCATTAGCATGGCTCAGTCGTATGAATGAGTCTCATTCGTATATGCTCCTGTGAATGACCCAGTTTCATGTGTTTACAACATATCAGGTGTATAACATTAAGCCTAGACTATTCGACAGCGACGGACACACTATATATGAATATATGCTCCAACAAATTCCCCCTTGGACGTTGCTTGCGAATAGTAGATAACACCTCTTACAATCTTCAGTCAATCTTTGCTCTGGTTGCCAATAGAATCAAACAAAAACCATATTAGCCAATGTTGCCGATCCGTCAGGTTACTACCATATCCCTGAAAATGAATTTAGGCACAATAGCTTTCGTTACTTTGCAGAACACCATCATTGCAGCAAGATTCCCCATATGACTGATTTTTCTAGATAATGATACGAACAGTTTTCCATTGCTTCAATCTTCACACAGGCTAACCTGATTAACATCACCGCCTGCAAAAATTTCCCCTCACATTCAGCATATCCCAATATATAGAAATTGTGCTCTCCTTGCGTCTTCACACGGTTTATTGGGCAAAAGGTTGAAGGTTCCAATCCACAACTGACAATATCAACCAAATCAGCATGCATGAAGATTCATCATCGGAAACGGGTTCACATCATCACTTTCTGATTGCGTCTTCACTTTCTCTATACAAGGATTCCCCCTAAGAAGCAGAATCCTTTCTGTGCGGATAAATATAACTTGATTGGCCCATAAGTAGTCAGATGCTCCTGACCACCCCACAAAATCAGCACCAACTGCTGACATCTTCTCTTCTCTCTTTCGTGTTCCAATTACATTCACCTATTCTGGAAGTCCGACGAATAATGAGGTACACATCGAACTTATTTGACAAAAGAACCTCATGGTGAATATGCTTTGCTCATCTTGAAATCTGTGCAAGAAGCTGTTCCAAACTCTTTTTTTTCCTTGTTTTTTTGGTCTGGAACAAATGCGGATGAGTCAATGCGGATGGCTCATTCGTGCGATTGAACACACGATTGGTCCAGTCGCACGACTAAACATACGACTGGTCCAGTCGCACAAATGGTCCATTCGCATGGTACAGTCGTACGAATTCTCCAATCGCATGGCCCAGTCGCATGAACGGGTCTGCATGTAGATTTTCATATCTGCGACCGCCAGGGCTGCCCAAAAAAACCTAATCTGACGAATTCAACATGAACCGAAACAAAAGTAGACATTATCAGATTCGAAAGGGTGATAGGAACGTGGTTTTGAATTCGATTTCAACATAGAAGCAACACATGTAACAAGATCTGAGCAAAACACGAAGAACACGAAGTGGGTTAACGTCAAGATCTGAACTTTGATCCAGAAATCAAAAGCTCGGGTTGCTAGAATGATTGTTAGATCATTCGAGCAGGAACCAGCTCTAATACCAATTGTGAAGTTGGTTTTTCGGATCGATAAACATCCGAGCGTATTCTTGACAGAATAAAAAACAACACAAACCAAAAGTAAAACAGTAATACGAACTATAATTGAATGGTTTCATTGATAAAACCTAACGATTACAAGCTCGTTACAACATAAGAATCAAGACTCTTGCAAGGGGAAGATCGAGCATGATCTCCCCTCTCATCGGCAGCCCTAGGCTCCCGGGCACACTCTCTCTAAAACCTTTATAGAATCCTCTCCTACTCTACACATTGAAACTGGTATATATAGGCCTCGGCCCATATTAGATGTGACTAGGCCCATTCGTGTGATTGGACCATGCGTATGGTTCAATCGTACGATGGACCATGCGTATGGTTCAATCATATGACTGGACCATACTTATGGTTCAGTCTTACGAATGTCCCAATCGCATCTCTCAGTCACACGACTGGTCCATTAGCATGGCTCAGTCGTATGACTGAGTCTCATTCGTATATGCTCCTGCGAATGACTCAGTTTCATGTGTTTACAACATATCAGGTGTATAACATTAATCCTAGACTATTTGACAAGTGACGGACACACTATATATGACTATATATGCTCCAACATGATGGGGCTCCTTGGTCTTGATTTTTCTTTGTGCGCCTCTCTTGACCTTGAGCTGATGTAGATGTAGCTGCATTTCCTTCATCATCATCTTCATCATGATCAACATTATCACCCGCATCGGTGTCATCCCCTTGATCATCACAGTCATCATCTTCATCATCATCACTGTCATCGTCATCACCATCTTCTCCATCTCCTTCTCGGATCTTTAGGGATTCATTTGGATCCCTTCAGTCTCAGCATAAGCTTCTTGTTCTGGGCCTCTAAATTTTGTATCCTCTATATTAAGGATGTATGCATCTCTCTCAGCTCAGTAATCTCTTGGCTCTGGGCCTCTATCCTTTGGCTTGGGATGCATTAAGCTCCATCAGCTGATTAAGCTAAGAGGCTCGTTATTCATCTATCACCAGCAGCTTCAGCTCAGTAATCTCTTGGCTCTGGGCCTCTATCCTTTGGGCTTGGGATGCATTAAGCTCCATCAGTTGATTAAGCTAAGAGGCTCGTTATTCATCTATCACCAGCAGCTTCAGCACTAACCTGTTAAGGTTAGCCAACTGCTCCTCCAACCCGAAAGATAGGTAAGCGGATCCAAAAACAAGTGGGACCTGTGAGGAGGTCCAACTCCCATGGGCTGTGGTGGTGATAGTGGATGTAGAGAAGATTGGTGTTGGTATCGATGTGGATTGCTATGGATAAGCTGTAGTGGTGGTGGATGGAAGTGTGTATCTGGTGGAGTGGGTATGGAAGTGGTGTATGAACTGGTGGTAGTGGTGGGTGGAATGGTGGTAGTGGTGGTAGGTGGAATGGTGGTAGCTGCTGTGGTGGCTATGGTGGTGATAAAGGTGATTCTGTGTTTCTTTCTTTTCAAGCCATGGGGCTGAGCCATCCTCTTCTTCCTCGATCCAGTCGAGGAAGATGCTCCCCCTAGAACGTGGCCTGGCAGATCAGAGAGTATAAGTAGGATCATCAGTAGTCTCTCCCAATCTGCCTGGGCGTTCACCAACCGCCCGGAGCCCTCGTTCTGTGGGAACGACTTTACTTCCCACAGTCCGAGTCAGTGGCTCCTCATCTGACTCCTCCTCTGACTCCTCCTCTTCCTCACCAGGCATGAAATCCTGGTGGAACCCAACAGTCTCTGCTCCGTCTCCAGTGGGGGCAGATGCTGGAGATGGAATATCAGTAGTGGGCCCTTTGTTGAGTGGGTCCTACATCTCCTTCATCCCCGCTATCATTGTCATCAGAGTCATGCTCTGGGAGCGGTAGCTGCTCGTCGTCGGAGTCGCTATCTGTGTGACGCCACTTATGTCTCCTTGGCGCCACATAACTCTCATTGGCCAGATGGCCTATCAGTCTCTTCACTTAGGGCTTTACTTGCTTACCCCTGTAAACTCTCATACGACCCAGGGTCGTATCATCCATGATCTCTAAAACCATAGCATCGTGGCTTTCTTGGGAAGGGATGGAAGCTTCTCATTGAAAATCAGCTGCAAGAATCTGGGGTACATGCAAAAACCCTCCTTACCCTTTGCCTCCAGATTCTCCACAAGGTAAGAGAAGATCATGCTCGAGAAGCTGAAAGGATAGTTCAGCACCAGTGCCACACAGGCATTCTGGATCTGGTTTGAAAGATCATCAAACCCACCTCTTCAGGAAGTGATGCACTTCAACATGACATGTACTAAGTACTTGTACTGGGGACACAGGTTGCTTTTATTGAGCACACCTGAGTTGATGTCCCCAGCATACCTAATCCTCAGAAAGCATCCTCTTACTGTCAGTGGATGTAGCTTGGTGGGATGATCAGTATCGTCCCCCAGCTCAAGTACTCTCTGGATATGGACAGCAGTGATCTCGATAGCCATCCCACAGATAGAGCTTCGTATGCTATACGGCTCTTGGGATCGATCAACAGAAGCATTCTCCCAAAATGCCTGGTGTAAAGACCTGTAGGGAGTGCAAGGAGTAGAAATGGCCTTGTGGATCCTGATCGCCTAAGAAATGTGATGATCTCTGTAAATTCGGCGCCATTCCGAGTAGTATGATCTAGATGAGTGCATATGTTGTGCTTAGGGGTGATTGACCATCTAGCAGCCATCAATCTGAAACACAAGACACATAATCATTAGATACTACATAACACAAATAGTTCAGTATCTTGTTTGAATTCATTCTGATTCATTCATGCGAATGAATCATGTGTGTGGTCAGTCGGTTATCCTATCATGCGACTGGACTCATTCGGTGTGAATGAACATGCAACTGATTTCAATCGGTTGGCTGATCCTGCGATTGATTCAGTCGGTGACTGAGCTCATTCGCATGTCCAATTCGGTCGTATTTCCGGCTCAATTGTGCGGTGATGGAGTTCTCCATCTTACTAGTCGCATGATATGTTTGGTTGACTTAGGTTCATGTCTTGACAAAATCATGTGACAGGATCAGAGATCTCAAGTTTGATGGATTAGAGTGTAACGCAGCGGAATAGAACAAGAATTAGACAAATTATAGCAAGAATTTGATATACATATGCATTAAGAACAAATACGTTGTTGTAAAGAGAATATATTTCTATGAAAAGGAATGTTTCAATAATATCAAATGTTTCTGCTTAATCATTCACAGATTACAATTGGGTTGACACTCCTTATATAGAGTGCAATCACTGCTGATATCACGGGATAGTGACATCTGGCAGATTTGTTACAAAAATAACTAAAACTTAAAAACTATTGAAATGTTCACAACTACTGAGAACATATCAGAGTGCTAAGTATAAAACATAAAACTACTGATACGAAACTACTGAAACTACAACGACTGAAGAACAAGTTCTTCAGTCGTTTTACAAAACTACTGAAAACAAAAACATAAAACTACTTAAAGAAAACCGTCACAACTACTGAAGAAGACCTCTTCAGCTGTTGTGACAACGTCTGATACTTGGTCTTCAGCACTTGTGTCTTCAGACTTTGTCTTCGGCACTTGTGTCTTCAGACTTTGTCTTCAGTACTTGTGTTCAGACTTTGTCTTCAGCACTTGTGTCTTCAGACTTTGTCTTCAGCACTTGTGTCTTCAGACTTTGTCTTCAGCACTTGTGTTCAGACTTTGTCTTCAGCACTTGTCTTCAGACTTTGTCTTCAGCACTTGTGTTCAGACTTTGTCTTCAGCACTTGTCTTCAGACTTTGTCTTCAGCACTTGTGTTCAGACTTTGTCTTCAGCACTTGTGTTCAGACTGTCTTCAGCTGTTGTGGACTTCAGCAGTTGTTGTGACGTCTGTGGGACTTAAGGTTTTTCTGATCGGCTCATTGGTTCTTTTGGTCCAACAAACTCCCCTGAACCAATGCAGCCAAAACCTTAACTTTATTGAGGTCCCACTTATTGTTGGCAGTAAGATTGGTCTTTTTCCTTCTTGATCAGCTAAGAGGATGACCCAATTAAGCACTGGCCTGGGAATAGATTTCTGAAATTTGGTTGGCATAGTAAGGATAGGAGCCCTAACTTTGGGGAACTGGACACAGGGCTGTGGTCCTATCCATGAAATCTACTTCCCATGTATAAGCCTGTAGGATTCTCTGGTGTATGCTCTGAGAAACATAATTTGTTCTTCCATGGTAAGATTTTCAGCTCCACCATCAAACAATCCTTCACGCCCATACAGCTCTGAAATGTACTTAGCCTGTTTGCCATTTTTGAGCTCAACTGTTGTGATCTGTCTGTATGCAAACTCATCTGGGTGAGTCCCTTCAAGTAACAGACTGAGCTCATTTTTTGAAGTTCTCAAGCCTCTTGTAGACTAACCCCTTTTTAATCACTCTGTTCTCTAACATCTTTTGGG
This sequence comes from Flaveria trinervia, assembly GCA_025506515.1. NCBI lineage: Eukaryota > Viridiplantae > Streptophyta > Magnoliopsida > Asterales > Asteraceae > Flaveria > Flaveria trinervia. The sequence goes on along the minus strand of CM046451.1, from coordinate 30,345,111 downwards.
GTGGCTGTTTAGTTTCATAGGCCTTCTTGAAATCTTCACAATTTCCCAGGGTGATACTACAAGGACCACTATGATCTCTTCATCTACGATCCTTTTTACTTGGCCCTTGTATCTCGAAGGAATGTCTTTCTTCACAATTCTGTGAGCCACCCTAGGATCAGGCCATATTCTCACCTTTTCCTTTTGATATTGAAATGTGTTAGCAAGGGTGTACAATCTCAGAGCTTCTTTCTTCATGCTGATTATTGAGGAAGAAGCAGCATAAGTTTTGTCTATGCTTTTCAGCATCTCATCATCATGAAGCTTTTGCTGCTGTTCTTCTTCTATCTTTACTCTCACATCTTCCATCTGTGAGGTGGGAGTGATGGGCATAGGTTTGGCTTTAGGCAAAGTTAGGACTGCAGAAAGAGGCAGCCTATCTTCTTCCTCATCATCCTCTTCTTCTCTTCTTCTAGCCTCAACACCCTTCTCTCTTCTTCTTGGGTGCATCATCGGCTGTTGGTTTTGAGGGTAAAGGAGTTGGTTTAGTGGGTTGTGGTAGTGGTGATTTTGAAGTGGGAGGTTTTGCGGGTTGTTCTAGCATTCTTGTAGTGAGTGAGGCTTTTGAGTGTTTTGCTAGTTCCTTTCTGTTCCCAGCACCTACCTTATTTAGTGCTTCAATCACCAATCCCTTAGTGTATGCTTCAGACGAACAGATCTTGGTGGTTATTGCCAAGATACTGTCCCTGGTCCATGACTTAATCTCGATCAATGATCTCCCAAGGTACTTTGCAATGAATCTGATCATGATCTCTAGTCTTTCTCTTCCAATGCATCATAACTTGCCCATCTTGAGTTAATTTCTTCAACTTCAAGTCTCCTAATCTCTGAGTCAAGCTGTGCAGTATCGAACCCCTGTCTATACAGTTGATCAATAATGGAGTCCATTGATTTACTGTGTGTAGCATCCGCCATTTGATCATCTCATCGAGTTGAGTTCTTTTTCTTTTCCTTCAACCTTCCTCTTCTTATATGTGACATGAAAGTCTTTGTGACTTTCACCCACTTGATCAATGTCGGCTCCCTTCACAAACTCCTTCCTTCTCAGTCTCCTTATCTTTCTTCCCCTCTATGCTCTTCCTCTTTGCTTTCACTGACTGACTCTCCCCCTTTTTGGTTGCATTGGTTGCAAGGGTTTGAGTAGCAGAAAGCCTTGTGCTCACAATCTCCTCCACCAGGGTTGTATGATTGAGGGAAGCCTCTCATCCATGGTTTTGATCATAATGTCTGTGATCATTGGGGTGATGAGAGGTAGGGATTGCTGAAAGATAGCAGCTGTTTGCTCAGAGGGGTTCTCTCCTGAGAAGCAGTGCCAGAAATAGAAGCTGGTGGCTCGGAAGTTTTGAGTGGCTGAGTGTGTGGGAGACCTTCAGGTGAAGGTGCCATCTGTGGGTTTATGTTGGTGGCAGATGGACTTGCTGTGTTGAGAGAATTGGTCAAGTAGTCTTTGTAGTCTACTGACTTCTTCCTCAAGATTGTGTTCTGGGCCAGAACATCATAAAAGAAGCCCAGGTCATCATCAGCAGATGCTGAATCACCTGACCTCCTGCTTGTAGCAGGATGTACATGCACTGGGTGTAGACCAGTTTTAGCATGTGCCCCTTTTTCTTGGAACTGGGGACTTCCAGCCTCAGGACAATGTCCTCATCAGCGTTGCCTCTGGTGAGGTCTGAGGTATGTTACCAGCCTCAGTTGATCATGTGCTGATTCAGAAGAGGTGGCAGCCTCACCAGATGTCCTGGTCTCCATATCCACACTAGGAGATAGAACAGTTAAACCTTGTGTTGTGGGCTGTCAGAAGCATGTTGATCCTCTTCCTCAATTATTGTGGTCTTCCCATTGTAGGTGTTTGTTAGGAAGGAGGAGAGGCATGCAGCTGAGTCAGCACGTTTGCAATAATGAGAGTAGGACTTTGTGGGGCGGTTGCAGTGGGAGATGGGGCAGAAGCAGTATGCACCTGGGGAGAATGGTGCTCTTCAATGGCAATCTCCTCAAATGAGGAAGATCCCAGATTAGTGGGTACCCCTCTTTGGTTGCTGCAGGCTCCTTTTGAGAGGAATCCTGAGCGGCTGTGGCTGGTGAAGTCCTTGTATCCACTAGGGGGTTATAACCAGTGGATATAGCCTGCGTTTGTGGTTGCAGGGGCATCCTCAGGGGACTCATTTCCCTGAGTAGCCTTTTTTGTCTTCTTTTTAGTGGGTTGGTGGGGACTTTGGATTTGGAGGTGGTGGTTGTGGGTTCCAGCTACGTGGGTTTGTGCAGCTTGGCAGCCAATTTTAGTGATTGGTCAGAGTTGTGCCGGGAGTATACTTCAGGCAATACAGCCGTAGTAGGGACTCCCAGGCCAACAAGTCCCTCAGCTTGAAGCTGTTTTCAATTATGGCCATTATGAACCGAGGATATAATATCCAACGGTTAGCAAGTGGTTTTTGGGCCATATCCTTGAGCTCTAAAAATAGTATTTCAAAAAAATTTAAAGGTTGTTGCTCAAGGATGGAGTACATTACCTGTTGCCAGCTTGTGGACATTTGATCCCATGATGAAGTCTTGGGGGCAAGGCAGACATTTACCAGGTGAAAGATGAGACGTTCGGCATCCTGGAAATGTTTCTTCAGTATGGTAGATGCACTCAGGTCACCCTGGTATCCATGCTGGGCAAATGATTGTTCTATTGTGCCCTTTGGATAACCAGTTGGGAAAGTGGCATCATCCAGATTGAGGGTTTGGCGAAGAATGTTTGGAGTAATGACCACTTTTTGATGATGGACAAACGATTGAAGAGACTCTGTGTCATTCTCCTTAGAGACAAGAGTGACGTTTGTCCAGAATTGGTTAAGAGATTCGGCATATATGGTGGGATTTAACAGAATAGCCGTTTTGTAAGGTGACTGAACCATTAAATCAATGGCGTTGTGAAACTTGGTCCAGTATGGCGATTTTGTGAGATGTGTGACACAGTTGTGTCGAGGTTTTAGTTGCATGGTCGCCATTGATGAAGAGAGGTTACAGATTTTTTGAACGTTAGGTTTGAGAAAAGAAGAAAGTAAAAACTCTGAAGGTGGGATAAGGTATTTAAAGGGTAGGGTTAGAAAACGACTGAAGGTTTTGGTGTTAGTCATCAGGTGTTGACACTACTGATGACGTGGTATTAACGTTCAGAGGTGTGAAATGACTGACCGTATTGGTGTGATCAGCAGTTGTTATAAAACAACTGAAGACTTGGTTTTAACCGTCAGACGTTGAAACAGCTGAAGTCTCTGATTTAGTCATCAGTAGTTATAAAATACTGAAGATTAGTCATGAGTAGTTATAAAACTACTGAAGACAGTTTTGACTTCAGGTGGTGAAACAACTGAGGACTTGGTATTAGTCATCAGTAGTTGTGAAACTACTGAAGACTATGGTTTTACCATCAGTTGTTGTAAACAACTGAAGACTTGGTGTTAGTCATCAGTAGTTGTGAAACTACTGAAGACATGGTATTGCTTCAGTGTTTAGAAGGAAACAGCAGTTGGGAAACTACTGAAGAGAAAAAGGCTCATCAGTAGTTGTCGTCAATTCATTGCTTTTCAGTTGTTTCAGTCTGACCTCCACTCTTACTCATCAGACTTAGATCTGAGTTTCAGACGTTTCATTGGTCATCAGTACTTATCTGCATTTCTGACATCAGTAGTTGTGGCTACAACAGCTGTTGTGACTACATCAGCTGTTGTAACTACATCAGCTGTTTCAACAAATAAAGTACTTGAGTACTGAGAAGTTAATCTTTAGTAGTTTTAAACACTTCTGAGGGAGGATAACTTCAGTACTTATATATGACAATAATAAACTAATGATCATCAGTACTTGTGAGCTGAGATCACCAGTTGTTGTCACTTATTCTAGCTACAGCATACCAAGCCTTAACACTAGGTTTTGGAAAGTTGTGCTATCCAAGGGCTTAGTGAAAATGTCTGCAAGCTCATCAGCACTAGGAACAAATTTTGGATCAATCAGACCTTTTTCAAAACAATCTCTAATAAAATGATGTCTGATTTCAATATGTTTAGTCCTAGAGTGCTGGACAGGATTCTTGACAATGCAAAGAGCTGAAGAGCTGTCCATTAACAATGGGGTCTTAGTCTCTGTTATGCCATAATCCAATAATTGGTTTTGAAGCCAGAGTAGCTGAGATATACAGCTTGCAGTAGCAATGTACTCTGCTTTAGCAGTTGATGTAGCAACTGAGGTCTGCTTCTTACTCTGCCAAGAAATCAAGCAGTTGCCTAAGAATTGGCATCCTCCAGAAGTGGACTTTCTTGTCACTTACACTCTGCATAGTCACTGTCAGAAAAAGCAACTAATTTGCCAGAATGTCTAGTAGAATACCATAAACCTAGAGATGGAGTGCCTTGCAAATATCTAAAGATACTCTTGACTGCAATCAAATGAGACTCCTTAGGTGCAGCCTGAAATCTAGCACAAACACATGTAGCAAACATAATATCTGGTCTAGAAGCTGTTAAGTACATCAAGGACCCAATCATACATCTGTAAAGTGTTTCATCAACCACTTACCTTTCTGATCTGTATCCAGTTGTGTGGTGTTGCACATGGGAGTAGAACAGGGCTTACACTTTTGTAAATCAAACTTTTCCAAAAGATCTTTTGTGTATTTGGACTGATGAATGAAAATTCCATCAGCCTTTTGTTTGATTTGCAAACCAGAAAGAACTGTAATTCTCCCATGGCACTCATTTCAAACTTCTGTTTCATCAACTTTGTAAAGGCATCACACAACTGTGGATCAGAGGATGCAAAAATAATATCATCTACATAAATTTGAACAAGTAGATTATGCTGCCTAGCTTCTTAATGAATAAAGTCTTATCTATGGAGCCTCTAGTGAAATATTTTCCAGAAGAAAGTTTGATAATGTCTCATACCAGGCTCTAGGAGCTTGTTTCAACCATAGAGAGCCTTATCAAGCTTATACACCCAATTAGGATGTTTATTATCCTCAAAACCTGGTGGTTGACATACATAAACCTCTTCTTTAATTTTCCCATACAAAAATGCACTTTTGACATCCATTTGAAAAACTTTAAGGTTGTGATAAGCAGCATAAGCTAAAAACAATCGAATTGCTTCCAGTCTGGCTACAGGGGCAAAGGTTTCATTGTAATCAATACCTTCCTCTTGTGAAAACCCCTGTACAACCAGTCTGGCCTTGTTCTTAACAATAAGCCCATTTTCATCAGTTTTGTTCCTGAACACCCATTTAGTGCCTATTGCACACTTACCTGGAGGTAGAGGAACTAGTTCCCACACTTGCTGTTTCTTGAACTGAAGAAGCTCAAGCTGGCTTCAACCCATCCATTGTCTCTTAAAGCAATGTGATAGTTCTTTGGCTCTTGCTGACTAATGAAGAGAGCATAGAAGCAGAAATTTGACAATTGACTTCTTGTTGAAACGCCAGCATTGATATCACCAATGATTTGAGACATAGGGTGATTTTTCAGATCTTGGTATACAATAAGATCTGTGCAAGTGTTTGTAGCAGGCTCAGCAGCAACAGATGGTGATGGTGAAGCATTTCCTTGAAACCAATCAGTAGATGGTAATTCAAAGGAAGTTGAAGTTGTAGAAATCTCATCAGCATTTGTTGTGGATTGTGCTACTGAAGCTATAGGAACGTCAGGTCTAGCTGAATCAGGCAGTTGATCACTAAACTTGAAAAGGTGATTACTGATATCATCATCATCATCAGTAACACCAGATGGATGACTACCTACAGAAGATGATGGTTTCATATGATCTGCAACAGCAGGTGGTTGATAAGGAACATATTGCAGAATGTCCAGATCAAACAACTCCACAGGGTTTTGTGGAATTGTATCCTTAGGGGATTCATTGAACTTCACATGCAAGGGTTCTTCAACTATCTTTGTCCGACAGTTGAATACTCTATAAGCCTTGCAAGTGGATGAATACCCAACAAAATACCCTGCATCCACCTTAGAATCAAACTTTTGGAGTTGATCCTTTGTGTTGAGAATGTAACAGAGACACCCAATGCTCTAAAGAATGAAATCAAAGGGGCTAAATGATGTAAAACTTCATAAGGAGTTTCATCAACCTCTGATTTACTAAGGCTCTATTCTGTACATAGCAGGCTGTATTGACAGCTTCAGCCTAAAGGTCAGTGGCAGACCAGAATCAGCCAACATGGACCTTGCAGCTTCAATGAGGGTCCTGTTCTTTCTCTCCACTACTCCATTTTGCTCTGGAGTCCTTGGGATGCTATACTGCCTCTTGATTCCCTTTGACAAGTAAAACTCATCAAGAGTGTGGTTTCTGAATTCAGTGCCATTGTCACTCCTCACACACTTAACTTGTAGGGAATACTGCTTCTCAACGTGTAACACAAAGTTCATAATGGACTGAGCAGCCTCATCCTTTGAATGCAAGAAGAATGTCCATACATATCTAGAGTAATCATCCACAATTACCAGACAGTATTTCTTCTTTGCCATACTCATTACCTTCACAGGACCAAAAAGATCCGTGTGCAGTAGTTGTAAGCAGGCATTAGACTTGGAGACTTCTATGGTTGGGAATGAAACTTTATGTTGTTTCCATTTAAGCATGCAGTGCAGATTTCATCACAATTGAACTCCTTTATTGGAAGACCTCTCACTAAACTCTTATGGATCAGCTGATTCATGTTTTTGAGATTAACATGACCCAGCCTTCTATGCCACAGTTTAGATTCTTGGAGAGAGGCCTTGGAGAACAAGCATGGATGGCCTCTCAAATCAATTTTCTTTGACAGATCCAAGGCATATACTCTTCCCATCCTGTTAGCCTTCAGGAGAGTATTATCATCCAGTACTTTGTCAATCAGGCTCAGAACCTTGGAAGACAGAATCCTACAGTTCTAGCTTGTGAAAAGAGCAACATGTTCTTTGTCACACATCTGACTGACACTCAACAGATTGTATTTGAGATTCTCCACATGGTTGACATCATCAAATCTAATATCTCCATTAGACACAAATCCCTTTCCAATAATGTAACTTTAGCATCATTTCCAAATGAGACAAATCCCTTCTTTCCCTGAGAGTAATCATGAAGAAGAGAGCTGCTCCCAGTCATGTGCATGGATCCTCCACTGTCCACATACCAGATGCTTCTTTGGCATGCTGAAGAACCCTGCACAATCATAAGAAACTAGTTAGCTTTGGAGACCCAAACCTTTTTGGTTTTGGGACTTACTTTATCAACAGATTTAACCATAGCGGGTTTCTTATGATTAACAGCTGATGAAGATGGAGATGGTGCTAAAATGGATTGGGCCAGGAATTCCTCTCCAGTGGTTTGATCACATGGGTTTCAAGTTGGTTAACTCTCCCAACAGATGATGAACCATCATAACAAGCTATGTCTGATTTGAAGCTCGAGTTTTCAGTTCATTTGACACTCCAGAGCTTGTTTTTGATGAGTTCCTGTGACCCACCATTTCCTCCTTCTTAAACTTCACAGACTTAGTTATTTTATCATGAGGAACAATATCAGCTGTCTTCTGATAAACCGCATCCTTCTTAGTGGATTTGGGTAAGGCCTTGGGTTTATCAGGTTGAGATGATTGTGGTACAAGCTTGGTCTTAAACTCAGTTTCCATCTTATTTATTTCTAGTTTAATGAGCTCATCCCTTTGGAGCTTTAAACCCTTTTGTACCAACCTTCATCATATAGATGATTGAATTTACCACAAATTTCACATGGTTTATTCTTCATCTTGGACATCTTTACTGCTGAAGTGGAAACTACTGAAGGTGTGATCTTCAGTACTTTCCTCCTATCAGTACTAGGTACTAAAGGATTTGTAACAGCTGAAGACTGGTAATTCAACTGTTTTCCATCCATCCTAATAGACTGTTTGATGGATTCCTCAGCAGTTGTTAGTCCTTGTATTTCAACTGATTTGAAATGCTTTTCAGATGTTGGGTCTCTTTCAGTACTTGAGGTACATTGAGGAACAACATCTGAAGTACTCAGCTTCATATGAGTCTCAGTAGTTAGACCATCAGTCAATTATTTGTTGAGATCTTAACACTGGTTTCATTCTCTGATCTTAGATTATCATTGGAGAATGACTCACACGATAATGTGGTTTGGAGATTGCTTTCACTTTCAGACTTAACTATGGAGTTAGGAGTAAAGTCTGTTGGTGGAGCAGTATGGTTGTAACCAATACCAAACTTCACATTTGAAGCAGTTTGCTTGCTAAGAAGCATTTCAAATCCTTGCATGATGAGACCCAGCATTCACACTCAACTTGGGTCACTGCAAGTTTTTCTTTGAGACTCCTGTGGTCTTCCAGAATAACCTCTAGCTTGGCCTTTTCATCATTTAATTGGCATTTAAGCTTATAAATCTCATCACTTTTACTGTTAAGAGCAGACTCATACTCAGCTTTTCTTTTGAAAATGATTTTATCAAGCTCAAGTTTTTGATTTATTAATGCTACATTTGCCTCTCTAATAGAGACAAAGGCAACTATGCATGATTCAGAACATAACTTGGCTTTAGCCTCTGAAGATACCTGAGTTACCTGTGAAGATGATGCATTTGAACAGGAACCCTCAGTAGACTCCAGGGCCATGAGAGCAAGATTTCCAAAAGGTGTTCACCACCATGTTGACTAGCACCAGCATAGTATTGCTCAGTGTGACCAGAAAGGTTATCAGGTAAGCTACTCCAGTCAACGACTCCAGGTGTGAAGAAGCTGTGATGAGGTTGTGATTGAGATGAAGATGGTTGAGGTTCTGGTAGTGCATGAGGTGTGGTACTATAGGAGCTTGAACTTGATTTGATTGTGGCATATAATAGCAGGGATAAGGATATGGCATTTGACCCTGAGGAACAAAATATGCAGGAGAATGAGGGTGTGATGAATGACTAGAACCGGCAGAATGTTGCCCTTTGATTGTGAATTGTTATTTGAAAAGTCAAAAAGGGTGCAGAAGAGTTAGGTCCAGTTGATCTACACTCTCTTGCAAAGTGTCCAAGCCTGTGGCATTTGTGACACTTCAACTTGCTCTTGTCAAAACCGACTTTGGTTTTGTCAGAGAGTCCAGGAAATTCCTGCCAGTTCTCTTGTAGAATTTCTGAGATCTGATATTGATCAAGGCCATTTGGCTCAAAATATCCATCTCTTCTAGATCATCATCAGCAATGCCCTTCAAATCATCCATGATAAAGCATAGATTGTCACTATTATTACCAGGATAACAATCAACACTCACAAAGGCATGATTAGAATTGTTTAAGGTGAAATCAATATGCTCATCATAGTGGCATTCTGATCCAGCATACTCTGACTCATGACTTACCAAAGTAGTGTTTCCTTGTACAAAATCATCAGTGAGCTTTCCAGATGATGACAGTTTTCGTTTCTGTTCTATCTCTCTCTCAAATGTGAGCAATTTCCCATGGAGTTGGGTGAGAGATAGTTTGTCCAAATTTGCACTGGAGCGTAGGACAATAGTATATGTGTCCCATCTCTCAGGCAGTGATCTGAGGAATCTGTTATTCATCTGGTTATTTGTGTACTCATGTTTGACCATTTTTAATTCAGAGATCAAACAAGAGAACCGCTCAAACTGTTAAGTCAGTGTCTCACCCTTCCTATGAGAGAATGTCTCATATTGTTAGGCAATGATTTCTCTATTATTTGCCAAGACCTCATCTGTTCCTCCAAATTGTTCTTTCAAGGCATTCCAGAGGTCATGGGCAGTTTCATAATGCATTAGCCCAGAATAGATTTCATTGGGCAGAGCCATGGCCAGAATTCCATGGGCTTTTGCATCAATCTCAAACAATTTCTTATCTCATTTGAGTATTGCTCCTCCTCTTCGAAACCATTTGATTGGTTTCGGGTTATTCACCATAGGCTTGTGTGGACCATGTACCACTGATGTCCAACAACCTGAGCTGTTAACAGACAGGTGATGAAGCATTCGTCGTTGCCATATGTTATACTCATTCCTAACCAGCATCGGAGGCTTGGTTGAGGAACCAGTATTGTGAGGATCATTGGAAGGAGTAGTCATTTTAGGTCCAAATACAATTTAATTCAAGCTTTTTTAAAGATTTTACACAGACCACAATAGACTCAATGAAAACCAAGAATAAATCTCAGGATGAATGACCAAAAAAACAGAAAATTCAATCTCTATAACCGTTTTTGCAAAAATGCTAATTCAATCAAACTTGGATCTTGGATAGCAGTTTCAATGATCAATTTTTAGATCGATCAATGATGAACCTTGCTTGATACCATTTGACAGGATCAGAGATCTCAAGTTTGATGGATTAGAGTGTAACGCAGCGGAATAGAACAAGAATTAGACAAATTATAGCAAGAATTGATATACGTATGCATTAAGAACAAATACGGTTGTAAAGAGAGAATATATTTCTGTGAAAAGGAATGTTTCAATATATCAAATGTTTCTGCTCAATCATTCACAGATTACAATTGGGTTGACACTCCTTATATAGAGTGCAATCACTGCTGATATCACGGGATAGTGACATCTGGCAGATTTGTTACAAAAAACTAAAACTTAACAAACTACTGAAATGTTCACAACTGCTGAGAACATATCAGAGTGCTAAGTATAAAACATAAAACTACTGATACGAAACTACTGAAACTACAACGATTGAAGAACAAGTTCTTCAGTCGTTTTACAAAACTACTAAAAACAAAAACATAAAACTACTGAAAGAAAACCGTCACAACTACTGAAAAAGACCTCTTCAGCTGTTGTGACAACGTCTGATACTTGGTATTCAGCACTTGTGTCTTCAGACTTGTCTTCAGCACTTGTGTCTTCAGACTTTGTCTTCAGTACTTGTGTTCAGACTTTGTCTTCAGCACTTCTGTCTTCAGACTTTGTCTTCAGCACTTGTGTCTTCAGACTTGTCTTCAGCACTTGTGTTCAGACTTTGTCTTCAGCACTTGTCTTCAGACTTTGTCTTCAGCACTTGTCTTCAGACTTTGTCTTCAGCACTTGTGTTCAGACTTTGTCTTCAGCACTTGTGTTCAGACTTTGTCTTCAGCATTGTGTTCAGACTTTGTCTTCAGCACTGTGTTCAGACTTTGTCTCAGCTGTTGTGGACTTCAGCAGTTGTTGTGACGTCTGTGGGACTTAAGGTTTTTCTGATCCGGCTCATTGGTTCTTTTGGTCCAACATCATGAAATTAAACATTGTGAAAAGGTTCGTTAGACTCGCAATCACTTAACTAATAACCTAATAACCTTATTTTTAACATTTTACATGGTTTCAGTGGGTTATTAGGCCATTGAGTGGTCTGTTCTTGTTTCAATCTGGAATCACTAATTAGGGCACCAATTTCTTCTGATTTCTATGTGATTTCATCACATTTTACCTGTAAGAAGGCAGACGCACTTCAGAATATCAAGAAGGAGGATTAATTGAAGTCTAAAGAGATTTGGGCAGAGTAACGGTATGATGTGCGATTTAAGGGCGATTGGGAGTGGTGAAAAGAATGCGATCGACTGTGGCCCTTTATATACTGAATCGGAGTTCAATCAGCTGACTGGACTCATTCGCTCAGTTCATTCGGGCGAATGAAGCTCAGTCGGGCGATTGACTCAGTCAATCACCTTTAGTCGGCCGACTGAAGCTCAGTCGGTTGACTTACTCAGTCGCACGCTCCAATCGGACGAATGGCACATTCTGATAATCCATTCGAGTGAATGGTTCATACTCATGTCCACTCGGTTGTTTAATGCATGAGTATGGTCCATTCGCCTGATTGGTCCATACTCATGGTCGAGTTGTGCGAATGGGTCATACTCTTTAAGTTTTTCTAACTTCATGACCATTTGACTTTTAGACCTATTTAAACTATTGATTTAACATTATGAACACATGATCATCTCAGACATGATCATTTTAACTTAAAACTTTTAATCACCTCAGACGTGATCCTTTTAAGATGATAAGGTCCATTATCAACTTCCATGACATAGTCCGATACTAACATACTGAGTTTGACAAACTTTGTACAGAAATAAAAGAAATAATACTAAAAACTTAAACAAACTAAGACATGTTTTTTTGTGTTTTTGTGAGAGTTAATTCCTAAGATGTAGTTCTAAGGAATAATTATTCTGAGAGAGCAGCCTCATTCATTTAAACCATACATGTATCAATTTAAGTTGGAATCATACAGGATATTCAAATCATTCAGGACAAGTTATTAAAAAAAACTTGATGCACTTTCCTTGTTTTCATCTGGAGTCATTTAGCAAATTTAGGAAATCATACTAGTACTCTTAGGTCCCCACACTGATTTGAACTTTCAAGAATTGTAGCCCCAGTGATTGTCAGTATGCTTGTCCTCTTAAATCCATACACAGACTTTCAACACAGTTTGGTGATCGTTTTAAGGTTTGTTTATTTGAACAAGCATTTGTGGATCCCACACTCATATGGTAATCAACATTTCTCGGGGAGATTTTTGAGCGGTCTTAGGGTAGTGTTCAAGAAGCGACTATTCATAGAATTTTCAAAGAGAAGCCAATCCTCAGGTCAGTGCCATTGCACAGCAGAGAGGCGGCAAACAACAATGAGTTCTAGAATATATAGGTTATGCTTATCCTCAGGTCAGTGCCACCGCACAGCAGAGAGGCACATAATCTATCTTCTTGTTTGAGCAATTTTTTCTTCTTTTAGCACAAATCTCACCAACAACCTAGGTTATCAGTTTGATTGTATTTCATTTTTCATGTGCTTTTGCTCATGCTTTGGTCTTACGCACACTTTTGTGGCATATTTGCTCTTCACCCCTTATTGGAATCTTGTTGATTGTGTTAACCAGGGATAAGGTGTTACCCACAGCTAATCAAACATTTTAGTTTAATCTTGAGATCACCAAAAAGGTCTAGTCATCTATGTGTTGAATCTACCGACATATCAGTTATGGTCTAGCAACCTCTAGGTCTACTTTCTTTGTGTTACCTTAGTAGTAGCTAGCTTAACTATCATATTACCTTTTATATTGCTCAGACTACACTGACTTATACTTGAACTTTGCATCTTTTTCAATTTTCATTTTTAAAATCCCAAATGGTTTGTACCTATGTACTATCATATTCCACACATTAAATCGGTATCACACGTACGATCTTATTTTATCGGCTTGCCTCTCCTTTTCCCTCGTTTTTTTTCATACCTATTCTCCCCTAAAATACTAAAACCTCTAAGGATTTGCGTTTTAGGATTTTAAGGAGCAAGAAAGGACACTAAGTGTAATTAACAAACTATCATTAACAAAACAAGAGAATTAAACTTAAATAACACTAAAATTTAAAAAATAAAAGAACCTAGACGCGACGCATCGGACTATACATGGTCATCTTCAGGAATGACCTCACTTTTCTTCTAACATCATTTAACAAAACAAGAGAATTAAACTTAGAAAGTGGTTTGTCAAAAGCCTTTGTATAGAGGTCAGCGCGTTGAAAATCAGTGTTTATTTTATCACATCGATTAAATTCTTTTCAAAACAGTCACGTATGAAGTGATATTTGATTCCGATGTGTTTGGTCTTAGGATGTTGGACCGGGTTTTTAGTGACTGCAATCGAGCAGAGTTATCAACAAATATAGGAGTGGAAGTGAAATGCAAACCGTATAACCCGCATTTGCTGTTAAATCCATATGATTTGGGAACAGCAGCTTGCAGCAGCAATGTATTCGGCTTCACAGGTTGACAAAGCAACCGAGGTCTGCTTCTTACACTGCCAGGTTACTAATCTTCTCCCAAAGAACTGGCACCCTGCTGATGTAGACTTGTAGTTCATCTTGCAGCCACCGTAATCCGAGTCACTATACGCTGTAAGTTCAGAGTCATCATCATGAGGATACCACAACCCAAGTGGGTGTGCCCTTCAAATAACGAAATAGCCTTTTGACCCCAACTAGATGATTCACCTTAGGCTTTGCCTGATATCACGAGCATAAACATGTCGCATACATGATATCTGGTCTTGAGGCAGTGAGATACATGAGAGATCTAATCATCCCTCGGTACATAGTGGCATCTACCAGATCACCATTCTCATCGGGTGCTACATCATGGTTTGTAGCTAGTGGAGTGCCAGCTGTGGAGGCATTCTCCATGTCAAATCGATTGAGAATATCCCCTACATACTTAGTCTGATGTAAGAAGATTCCATTTGGTGTCTCATCCACCTGTAACCCGAGAAAGAACTTCATCTCCTCCATGGCACTCATCTCAAACTCCGCCTTCATAACTGCTTCGAATTCTTTGCATAACTCTTCATTCTTTGAACCGAAGATTATGTCATCTACGTAGATCTGTACTAGCAGTAAGTCTCCATCTTTTTCTTTGATAAACAGTATGCAGTCAATGACTCCCCTGCGAAATCCGTGTTTCACAAGAGTTGAAAGTTTCTCATACCAAGCCCTTGGAGCTTGATGAAGCCCGTAGAGAGCCTTGTCGAGTTTGTAGACTCTATCCTGATGATATGGATCCTCAAATCCCTCGGGTTGACTGACATACACTGTTTCTCTGATCTTACCATGAAGGAATGCACTTTTCACATCAAGTTGATAAACTTTGATTTTCATATACGATGCATAGGCAAGAAAGATGCGGATGGCTTCCATTCTTGCCTTTGGTGCAAATACTTCATTGTAGTCAATAGCTTCAACTGTGTCAAAAACCCTGAACAACAAGCCGAGCCTTGTTTCTGATGATCACCCCTTGATCATCTTTCTTGCATTTCAAGACCCATTTTGTGCCAATGACTTTAGCACCTTTAGGTCTATCGACTAATGTCCATACACCTAACGTCTTAAACTGAAGAAGTTCTTCTTACATGGCACTAACCCAAGCCTCATCATTTAGTGCTTCACTAACATACTTTGGCTCAAACTGAGACACAAAGCAGTGGTATGCAACGTCATGAAGGTATCCTTTTTCCATCACGGAGGCATAATCAGCTGAGTATAGCTGATTTCTAGTCTGAACCCCTGATCTCACATCTCCTATAATGTTATCCAATGGATATAGACATTTAGACGTGATCCAGGAGTTGTTGGAACAACCACCTCAGAGTCAAGATGATGAGTATTTGGTTCTAGTTTGGAGGCAGTAGGAGTCTGAGGTTCTGATGATTTGAAGTATCACTTGCTGGTGCTGGTGAACTTGTGTAAGTCGGAACCTGCACATCCTGGTTGATCTGCTCATTTTTCATTGTCTTCATTAGAGGAAAAATCACTCACATCATCTGCTCCCCCTGAGTTGGTAGTATCATGACTTGTTGAATCTTGAGATGGTGTGTTCAATACATCGTACATCATCTTGTTTGCCAACTCATCTTCTGAAGCGGGAACAGGTATGTGGAAGGTCTTGAAGAATCCATCATAGTCGAAGAAGTAGGCAGGCCCTTTTCCAGCAGGTGGTGTGATATATCTCTGAACATCAACATTACACCACACCTCTACTTGGCCTGTTGAGTTGTTGTAAACTCTCTTGTTTGGTATGTTGTATCCTAGAAAGATCCCTTCATCAACCTTCTCACTAAATTTTCCTCCTGAGTCTTCTTTAGCAGGGTGCACGGAGCGCCAAACGGCTCGAGATATTCAAGTTAGGTTTATGTCGCTGTAATAACTCGTAACATGTTTTTCCATGGCATTTAACTACCAGCACTCGATTAAGAGTATAACATGCATTTGCCACTGCTTCATTCCAAAATTGGATAGGCAGTTTCGAGTTTGCCAGCATTGTCTGTGCCGTCTCTATCAAGTTGCGGTTCTTTCGTTCAGCAACGCTGTTCATCTGAGGGGTACAGGCTGAGGTAAATTGATGCACAATTCCCTTGTCCTTGCAATAGGCCTCCATCCTCTGATTCTTAAACTCGGTTCCGTTGTCTGAGCGCACCTGTCGTACCTTCAGCTTGTATAGGGATTCCAGTGTAGTTACCAATTCCTTGAAGGTTTCAAATGTTTCAGATTTGGATTTAAGAAACATTACCCAAGAGAACCTTGAGTAGTCATCAGTAACTACATAGCAATACAAGTCGCCAACGATGCTTCTTGTACTGACTGGACCAAACAGATCCATGTGAAGAAGCTCAAGAGGAAGGTCTATAGAATGAACTTTCTTCTCCTTATGAGACTTTTTCGTCTGTTTACCCTTTTTGCATGCAACATAGAAATCCGGGAGTTGGAAGTTTTTGACATTTACTCCCCTCACAAGATCATTCTGGATCAAGTGATTCATTTTCTCGGATTTATGTGACCCATTCTCCTATGCCAGGAGATGGAGTCCTTCTCAGTAGCTTTGGACAAGAAACATTCGACTTCACTATCCGTTGTGGATGCCTTTGATAGATCGAAGACATAAAGATCATTATATCTTGAAGCTGACATAAGGATCTGGTCCTCCGGGATCATGTATTCCTTCTTTAGTACGTAACACTTTTGGTTGTCAAAAACTACTTTGAATCCTTTATCACAGATTTGAGAGACCAAAAGCAAGGTTATTTTGTAATTGTTGGACAAAGTTTACCTTATCAAACTTAATTCCTCATTTCTCACTTCTCCTTGGGCTGTGATATACCACCTTTGTTTCCAGCAAATGAAACATGCCCTCCTTTAATTTGTCTGACATTTATAAGAGAGCTCTGTTCCTGTCATGTGCCTGGATGCTCCGCTATCAAGAATCCACGTGTTAGTCTCAGAACTATAGCGAACACCCTGCACATTCAATGAAAACATTAGTTCATGTTAGGAACCCAAGCCTTAACTGGCTTGGGTTTCCCTGAGGCAGCACATATCACAAACTCAACCCACTGACCTTTGAGGTTAAGGATTGATCAGAATTCTGTGTGTTCTTATTTTCAGGCACTGAGGAGGTTTTTTCTTCCATAATCCAGATTTGTGTAAGGCCTGTTTGTGATAAATAGACGACTGGCTGATGGGTTGAACTTGGGTTCACAATCCCTTTTAGGAGGCGTCACTAAGTTCCTCTTAAAAGATCTAGATGTAGATGCAGAAAGTTCAACTTTCTTCCTCGGTGTCTAGTAATAAGGACAGTGAGACTCTATGTGACCATACTCTCCACAATTATAGCAGGATCTGCTTTCAACTTTACGATTTATTTGTTTTGGTGGAGATATACTTGTCACAAGGTCAACCTTATTATGTTTGGACTGAGACACTACTTTGTTAGATGTATGAGTGGGTTTTACAAAATTAATTGCTTTACTTGGTTTTACATCTTAATCTCTTGTTTCCCTAGACTGTGACATGATGCACATGATTGATTAGATTTTATAGTCTTTTTAGGTTCTTGTTTGACTTTGTTTGACCTTGACTTTAAACTAACCCTTTCGGATTCTTTTTTCAGGTTAACACAAGGCATCTTTCCTATTGCCTTTGACGTGGCATCCTTTTGTTTAGGGTAGATTCAATTGATTTACTTACGGAATTCGGATCATTAACAAGAGGAGTAGACACCACGTGATCCTTGATGGCGTTATTGTTAATTGGTTTACTTTTGGTGTTCATCAAGGTCTCAGGTGGTGGTGGAACCATTTTGTATCCCAGTCCCTCCCTATTATTTCTCTCTCTTACTAAGTGTTGGATAATGTGTTATGAGCTTGTCCAACTACGTAGTTTTTGTTTTAATAAATTGACTTCTACTTCTAAAATTGCTTTTTGCTTCTTAGTGTCCTCAAGAGAGTTCAGATAGTACCTAATGTTATTTCTTGGTTAAAGGCAACTACCTCAGTTTCCCTAAGCTGTTTATTTAATAGGTCTATCTTTTCCTTGTAACTGTGCTCGTTTTGTTTCAATACTCTATTAGCTTCTGTGCACAGTTCCAGATCCTTCACTAAGCTATCATTATGATCTAATAGCCTCGCAAATTTTGAATCTATAACTTCTCTAAATTTATTACATTCTAAGCAAGCATGATTATTAAACAGTTAGTCAGTAGTACTTACATGGGATGTTGAAGAAGAATCAGCCATGAGTGCTGGCTCGGTTGTCTCTGGTTCTGGTGATTCAGATGATGATGCAGATTTTTCTTCTTCAGATAGGTAGTTGACCACATTTGCAGTATCTTCAGAATTTGACATTGCGAGCTCTACTGCTATATCTCCTTCACTTGCAGAATCGTCATTAATATCCTCCACACTAGCTATATTGGACTCTCCTGGTGAGACGAACCGAAAGCTCCAGTCCTGTCCTTTATCTTCATTAGCAGTTAAGGCTTTTGGATCCTTACTTGATGAGTCAGTATTACTAGTTGTGGCCTTGTCTTGATGGTTAACGACGAAAAGGGATTTCCATTACCTGTCTTCTTTGGTTTTATACACTCCCTCTTGAAGTGTCCCTTCTCACCACAGTTGAAACATGTAACCTTTGACTTATCAAACCCAAAGGTTGTGTCTTTTGTTGCAACCAGGTTCTGTCCGGTCTTTTTGACAAACTTTTTAGCTCGTCGGACAACACTTGCCAGAGCCCACATTATGTCCATAAGTTCCAACTCCATTTCATCCACCTGCTCATAATCTTCATCTCCCAGGTGGCAGTTACCTATCTTTCCAGCAATTAATCCATCGTAGGATTGAACCACCGCAGCTAAAAGGTCCATATGTTCTCTGGCCACCTCCACAGTTACATTCCCGAGGTTGTCGGTTTTAAGCTTTGCTGCATTAGCTTCAGGTATCATATATTGGGTGCTAGAAGACCCTAACATTTCGGATCCTGAAGTTGAGGGTTGTGCTGGAACTCCTGCGCTTGAGATGAAGGCGGTTTGCAGTGGTGCTCCAGATGTCTTGACTGAAGGAGTAGCATTGTAGAGTGCAGGATTCTGATCGTAGTTTTCCTTTTGGGCTCGATACTTCATCCTAAGCTCCTCTTCTCTCAGTTTCAGAATGAAGTCATTTATGTCTAACTTCGAGAGCATTCCATTCTATCTGAGATTTGAAACAAACGAACCCCATTTTTCTGGTAATCCATCAGCAAAGTTGGATACCTTATCTTCCATCGAATAACCACTCCATGAGTGTGCATCTCACTCATCAAGTGGTAGAATCTATCGATCACATCATCAAGGCCTTCTTTTCCTATTGAATAGAAGTTGTCAAACTCCTTCTTCAAGGATTTTGCCTTGATAGCCTTCAGAGAGGCATTTCTGTCATACCTCTTCTCCAACGCATCCCAAAGTTTCTTGGCTTGAGTATACTCCGAATACTGATGGAAAATATCCTTCGGAATAGACTGAGTAAGCAAGGCGTAGACTTTCTTCTCAGCATTGTGTTTTACCTTCTGTGCATCCGACATGCCACTTAGAGTAAGTTTTACTCCGTCAGCTCCAACTGGCATGCTGTACCCCGACTCTATTGCCTCCCACAAATTTGTATCCACTCCATTTAAGTAGATTTCGAAACGTTGCTTCCATTGTGGGTAGTCATCTAACGTAATAAGTTTTGGGAGTTTATTGTGAATCCCCACTTCGTTCTCCAATAGCAGTAGATTCTGAATACATGTATCTCTACTTGCTGTGTATGCTAAAAACTGATCCTCCATTTCACTTAACTTTACTATTTAACAAGCTGTTGATGAATGCGAATGAAGGTATGCGATTGGGCTTAATCGGGCGATTGAACAAGTGCGGATGGTTTAATCGTGCGACTAATATATGCGGATGAGTTAGTCGTCCAAATAAACTAATGCAGTTGAGCAGTCCGAATGAAGATCTCAGTCGTACGAATAAGGGTACAAATGAGTTCAATCATGCGCTGAAGAATGCGAATGAACTCAGTCGTGCGATTGAGCCAATCGTGCAACTGAACCTACTGAAGTTTGATAATTCGTAGGTTAAACTTGTTTTGGCCGTAAAAACTCGAATTTTACCAAACCCAAATAGCCGTATGCCAGAAAAACTACACTTTTCGATCAGGAACCGTCCAAGACTGTGTTAGACACAAAAAGATTGCGTTTTTTATGCAAAAACACAATTTTTTATCAAAACGATTGAATCAACACGTAATCAAGAGCCAATAGCTCTGATACCACTTGTTAGGATCTGGTATTTGACCAAACACCAACTAATTAACGTGTTAAACCAAACCAAATAGTGCAGAATCCTATTTGATTGGCGATCCAACCAGTGAGAACACACTTAGACACAATAATGTATTGAATCTAACATCAAGAATCGATTAGGAATCGATCTACAGCGTTCTATGAACTTGGAGTACGAACTTAAAGGCTTCTGGACGGCTAGGGTACGTCTGGAGTCGAAGTGGATTGAATGCTTACGTTTTTCCATGAATTAGGTGGTATTTATAGGTTAGGGTTGCTCATTCGTGTGACTGAACCATTAGCATGGTTCATTCGTGCGATTGAGCCATGCGGTTGATCCATTCGCACAACTGAGTGTTCAGTCATGCGACTGAGTCAGACGCATGAAGTTGTTTAGGCGTATGAACTATTTAGGTGCATGGACACTCAGTCGCATGGCCATTCGGACGCATGACCACTGTTGGGGCGCATGATCCAGTCGGACGCATGAGAACTTCACTTCACCAAGTTTGAATGTATTCAATATTATAACATTATGCATAACACTTCAAACAATCACAAACCTATATAATCAAGTCAATATGCGTTAAACAACTCATTAATGAATATTAAACATTATAGACACCACCAAACATTTTGTATTTCATTAAGTACCCAATAATTACATAAGTGTAAGACATATTACATTCAGATCAGTATCTAGGTACATATACGTATCAACAAAATTTCATATCCTTACGGGTCAACTTAGTCAATGGAGAAGTTATCTTAGATAAATCTTGAATGAATCTCCTATAATATCCCGCCAACCCCAAGAAACTACGAATCTCGGATGGCGTCTTGGAGATTTCCATTGCATCACCGCTTCCACTTTTGCTAGGTCTACCATAATCCCCTCCGGATTCACTACATGACCCATGAACTGAACTTCGCGCAACCAGAATGCGCACTTGGAGAACTTGGCATACAACTTCTCCTTTCTTAACGTCTCCAACACCTCTCAAATGTGACCGGCATGCTCCTCTTCGCTATTCGAATAAATCAAGATATCATCGATAAACATAATCACTGATTTGTCCAACATTGGCCGACACACTCGATTCATCAAGTCCATAAAAGCAGTTGGCGCATTGGTCAAACCAAAGGACATAACGAGAAACTCGTAGTGTCCATAACATGTGTGAAAAGTTGTTTTAGGAATATATTGCTCCTTCACCTTCAACTGATGGTAGCTAGATCGAAGATCTATCCTCGAGAACCAACTGGCACCTTGGAGTTGATCAAAAAGATCATCAATCCTCGGCAATGGATACCGATTCTTCACTGTCAACTTATTAAGCTCGTGGTAGTCTATGCACATCCTCATACTACCATCCTTCTTCTTCACGAACAAAACCAGAGCCCCCATGGAGAGACACTCGATCTAATGAACCCCTTATCAAGAAGTTCTTGCAGTTGTTCCATCAACTCCTTCATTTCTGTCGGAGCCAACCGATACGGCGCCTTTGCAACAGGTTGGGCACCAGGTATTAAGTCAATCTGGAACTCGATCTTGCGGTCCGGTGGCACGCCTGGTAAATCTTCTGGAAACACGTCTGAAAGTCACACACAACTGGTACATTGGATTGTTGTGATGTTGGTGCATCCACATCCTTCACATAGGTCAGATAGGCACTACATCCACGCCTCATGCACTTTCTCGCCACCGCCATAGAAATCACCTTCGGAATCATAGTGACTCGATCACCATAAACCGTCACCAAACTCCCATCAGGCGCTGTCAATCGAATCATCTTCTTGCGATATGTGATATTCGCCTTGTAACCAACCAAACCATTCCTAGGACTATTTCAAATCCGCCTAAGGTTATCACAAACAGTCTACCAAGGAACTTATGACCTTCAAGTTCTATATCACAACCCTCTATCAAGTCAACAGTTCTGGTAGACTTACCTATGGCAGTTTCTACATTGAAGGCTTATTAATACTCCTACTATTAACAGGTAGTTTAGCACATAAAGCAGCAGAAATAAAAATCTTACTAGCACTTGAATCAAATAACACAAAAGCAAGAGTTTGGTCTACTAGAAACGTACCTGACACCATATTGGGGTTCGTCCTAGCCTCCTCCTAAGTCATCGTGAATGCCCTGGCGCTCGCCTTCTGCCCCTCGGTCCTCGTCTTCTTCCTTGCCCTAGAACTCTCTGCCCTCGGCTTCTTGCATTCCCAACTCATTTGGCTCCCTCCACCACAGTTAAAACACCTTGCCACACGACAATCCTACGCTATATGCCCCATCCTCCCACACTTGAAGCATACATTTGATCCCCACTTACATTCTTCGATATGCTCCTTTCCACATTTGCCACACCTCTTCAACCTCGCACCAGATGTGACCATCCGCTCATCATCCACTCGTGCATTCTTGTTGTTTGTCGGGGCGCCACCCCATCCAAACCTCTTCCCATTCCAATTACGGTCACCACCACCTTTCTTACTCACCTCAGCCACCACCACCTCTCTTTCATCATACAGTATTCCCCAAATCGACCACTGACCTAAACATGCTCGACCGGGTGACAATCATATGTCTGTGGATATCCACCGACAAGCCCTAAATGTATCTTTTGATCTTCCGTGACAAGGGTGTCACCTGATTCGGCACCAGTCATGTCATCTCATTAAACTTAGTGGTGTACTACTGATGTGTCATGGTTCCCGCCTCCAGCTGCAGGAACTCTCTCTCAACCTTGTCCAACTCTCGGTGAGGACAAAAGTCCTCAGTCAAAAATTTCTTCAACTCTGGCCACCTAATTCTACCGATCGCCCTACTACCCACGGCCTGGACAATATTGTCCCACCAACACAAGGCCGAGTCCACAAATGAGTGAGTGGAAAACTTCACCTTCTGATCTTCACGGTACTTGCTGATGTCAAGGATAGCCTCCATCTCCCACACCCACTAGTGAGAAGCAACATGAATGCTATTGTCATCAAAAGTCGGGGGCTTGCATCTTCGAAATGCCCTATAGTCTTAGCCTTGTGCTGCCTCAGGCACATGCTCTTCTTCCTCCTCTTCATCGGTAGAGACAACCGTCTCAGTCTCTAGCTGCTCTCTCCCTCCCGAGGACCAATTCCTCTCTTTCCTTTCTCCTTCTCGTACAACATTTATCACTTCGGTTGTCACACCCTGACCGACGGCGGAATCATCGGGGGCAGACGAATGGGAGACGATTGCTCATAGCACATGGAACTACTTAAGTTTAAATAATATTAAATGTCATTATTCATTAAACATTACAAGACAAATAAGTAATTACAAAACAATCAAGATACAACCAATAACATAAGACTTTCAATTAATCTAGGTCCAAGTCCTATATGAGCACAAAGATCTTCAAGTAGGAAACCTAAAACATGTTAAAAATAAAGGGTCAACTATAAAGTTGGTGAGTTCCCATGGTTTAAACACACGCATACATATATGTATAAAAAGGTTTACAAGTAGCAATTCATGTCAATGGTTATGAGTTAGCAAGTTTATAGAACACATATAGTTACAACCAAACCTCGACTTGATTACAAGTTTATAAGATTGGCTAAGTGTACTTGGTTCCCATGATGAACAAGCATACGTCATCAGGAGCCGGCAATACATCGGCTTTAGCACCAAATAGGCTTGTCAGGCCCAAAGATCTAAGACATCGCCAGGCTAGCAATAGTTAATGATTGTAAACAAAATATGTATCTCGTATAAGACTTACAATAACACAAATAACCATGACAAAAGGTAAAGATGAATTGCATGTGCATTTACAAGTATCAAGATGTTTACAAGTGTAAGTTGAAAAGGTTAACATGTTTCACCCCAAAAGGTGTGAAATAAAGTAAAAAGGAGGCATGGAGAACTCACATGAAATAAATAAGATGATAGTAAGAAATTAACGATGCTCCAACGATCCTTTTTTACAAGATACCTAACGTATATATATTCCAAGGTTAAGTTTAAAGGTAAGATTAACGAATAAACGTGAATTAGGGTTCAATTGGGAATTTAGGGGTTTAAATAATTAAATAAAATAATGAATCGTTTATGTTTTGGTTTAATAAAGATGGTATAAATCAATTAAGACCAAGAGTATATTAAAAATGATTCAATAATTTAATTTATTGATTTAATAGAAATTAAGTATAATGTGTGGAAAGAAAGAATTAATTTACTAATTAATTATTTAAAATTTGATAAAGATAATTGAATACATATTTAAATGACTTGTAGGATAACTTATAATCATTTAAATCATTTTATAAAGTTTTTAAACCTTTAAATGATTTTTATAAAAGTATTATAATATCCAAAACTTTAAAATAAGAAAGAAAAATAATAGAAAATTATATTTTTGTATTAGTTTCAAGAGTTTGAAAGTTATGGAATAAATTACTAATATGATATAACATGGTTAAATGGTTAGATGATAAATAACTATTTAAATAATTATTTAAATAACTATTTGAATAATAAGTTATTTAACATGTGAACTCCTAATGTTTTGAAATAATCTAAATTTGAACCATAATAGATTTTTAGCATTTAAATCACATAAAATAATTATTAATACTTTATAACTTTTGTTATTCTTTAAAAAGACTAAATTTAGAATCATAAATTTTTTACTACCTTTAAAATTAATTTATTAATTTCTGGAAAGTTTTAATTATCACCATAAGTTTTACTTTGATTAAATAACATATTAGAATATTTTCTTGAAGTTTAAAATATATAAAAATGACCAAAAATAAATAAATATTTGGAGGCCGGGTTCGAACCGTGACCTCTTGCATTAAAAGGTGACATGGTAACCGGTTGGGCTAGAAGCCCAGATTTGCTTAGATGATCCTTTAAATGTTTAAAAAATATTAGTTTCGATTTCCCCTAATTTCACATAAACCCTAACTTGATTTGATCCAAATTGAACACGAATTCAAGTTGTTAACAGTATCCAACTTAGGGCTTTTGATCACTAAGTGAAATCGAGTATAAAGATGTGTTAATTTACCCAAATTTTTGCGAAACTAACGTGCACGAATGAAGAACAAGTCGTGTCTGCGTGGATGTGTTTCAAGGTGCAAATGTGATGATAACTCAATAACCTGAGGTTAGATTCGTGTGGTGTCTTGATGCAAAGCCCCTTGTCAATTTCGAAGATTGAAGCCCGGATAATGGTGTTCGATTGTGGTGTAGGTTGCGATCGAAGATGATGATCGATTGGGTTGATTGAGTGTTTTGTTTGTGCGATTGATGATTCAGAAAGCTTTAAGGAATCAATCAAAACAAAATCCCTATGTTATTTAGGGTCAATTGATGTCGTTTACTCTCGAATGAGTTACGGTTGGGTGTGAGAGTTTAATTTCAATTACTGATGTTGATTACTCTGTTTTAATGGCAATTATGTGTACCATTGAATTCGAAATGTGAGAGGATGTGTTTCAGATTGGATAATTTATACAATTGATCAAGAACCGTGTTGTAACCGCTTGGATTTCGAGCATTGTTTCGGTTTTGAGATCATGAACGACATAATAGTGTTTAATTCAAATTAATGGTGGCTAAAGGTTCGAACATGGTAAACAAACAAAGTGAAACGGTTCGATTTACTTGATTCCAACGAATTTGGTCTTATTGGTCTCGCCGGAGCTCGACCGGAAGTGTGGCCGGAGACATGGCGGGAAAACGGGCAAGGGGGGTTGGTTTGGGTTTTAGACATAATTACATATATGGTCCCTGAAGTTTTAGGCCTTTATTAGTTTATGTAATAAACTTTTAAATTAAGTTTCAATAATTGCAAAATTGGCCCCAAACTTATTAACCCAATTTATAATTGAATTATTGTCTATTGAAACTTCAAAGAGTTTATCAATAAAAAGATATAATTTGTTAATTGATTAAAATTAAATCTAATTTCATTACACCTTTAAACTTATATAATTTATAAGTTTTGTAAAAAAACTTTGATACATATATATATATATAATATATATATATATATATATATATATATATTATATATATATATATATTCTACTAGAACTCATAAATGACCATTATTACTTTGTAAATTTACAGCCCTTACTTTATAACTTATAAAATTATTATAACTTGTTTATGGTTTAATAAATGAACATTAAAAATAATTTTTTTATGTTTATTATCCATATGATTTATTAATAAAGGAATTTATATCATGAGAGTTCAAAAAGAGTACGAGTTCGGGTTATAATTCAAAAAATAGGCGGATGTTACATCAGTCACTATAGACGGTAAGATCGTCTGCATGACTTGGTGAATCTCCTACACAACAGCCTCCTTCACTGAGGCCCTTAGATTAGCACTATCATCAACACCCTTCGGATGAAGGGTCTTGGGCTCTTCATGAGCCACTTCTTCAGCTCGAGGCCTTCCTCTCGTGACCCATGGTCCAGCACCACGTCCACCATGACCTCCACCTCGCGAAGCCTTTGATGATTTACCATCGGCCATCCTCTAAACACGCTATAAGATTCAACACTAACACAGTCATTCAAGAATAACTCAATTTATGTCAAGTATAGTGAGTCCCTAATTACAGTGGCCAGTTGTGATTAGTCACTTACTTTACTCTTCACACCCTAAGCATTTCTTATCCCGACTATATTAGTATCTAAATCTACTAAAGGCACACAGATCAAACAACGTGCGCACATAATACCGGTTAATCATTAAAGAAAATACCTGGTGGCACGCAACTACTCGAACTGGCATCCCTTCCCTTTGTCCCATTTTCAGTTTAAGTTTAGGTTTCTTTTGAAAATTTTAGCTCGTTTCACTTAAACTTTGGCTCTGATACCAACTTTAAGGCCCCATTCCGGAATGCTTACAACTGGTTAATCATCGCACATAAAACATATACTATACATTTAAATTTCTAAAACATCGCAACAGAATTCTTTTAAACAAACCATTTCATTTATATATAATTGCTTTTGCAAAATAATACAACATTGTTGCAGGACCGTTAGAAGGGGTGATGCACTTTACAACATAACAACACAACTGAGGAGAGTTCTTTATTACACTTAACAGATCAAATAGGGAACTGGTTAACTACTATAAAAGATGCTAAGAACACAAGTTAAAGAGAGACAGAACAAGATAGCAACACAAGTATTTTGGTTTTCAAATATGCAGTATATTGCTTCTCAAGTTCTATTACAAAGTGTTACAAAGCATATCAAAAAGTTACAAGTACTTGAGATACTTATACTACATCCTATAGCCGGCCATACTTTGAAGGCCAGCTGGATACATAAGACTAGACAACAAAACAAATGTAGAGTCAAAAGGTAGATTGCCTTTTGACTTGTGACTATGACATGCCATAGCTCACATCCTAATATATTACAAAAAGAATAAAGTACATAAAGTAGAAAGCTTAGACTCAAGACCTCAATGTACAGTTTTCCAAAAGTGTGGACCTTTTCACCAATTGTGAAAGTTGGTGAGTCAAACAGAGTTGTAGCGGAAAGATGGTCCAGCTTTATGGAAAAGTACATCAGATAATAGCATGTACATAAAAGTCTTTCGAAGAAATCTGTCTTCATAAATTGGCTTCGTAAGACTGTCTCTGAAGCTTCGTAAGACTTCATATTTGGCTTCAGAAAATACTGGTCTTGGCTTCAAAAGATTTTACACTTAGAATATTTCTGGTGTGAGATGTAAAACTTCTGAAGCATTTCTACTTCGGTAGCTTAGTGCATGCATGCAGAGAGACTTTGGATGATTTGAATGTTTTGACTGCATCAGACTTGTTGGAATCCTTACAATTGTTAAGTTACAAAATATCATGATTTGCATTACATCACAAAAACATTATCATAACGTGAAATGGATGCCATCCAAATAATCCAAGTAGTTGCCGTGCCATCCTCAGCAACATCTACCTGCTAACTGGAAACACATAAAAGTCAGTGTTGCTGAGTGAGTTCTAGTTTTATAAAAATATAATACTTTCCTTTCGTTTAAAACCATTCTTTACTTTCATACGCGATCATGCAGCATACTTACATATAGATAATAATAACTTATCATTATCTTTCATCATTCGTTTATTAACTTTCGTTCATTCATCATCGTACATCATCATTATCATTTATTATCTTCCGATGACGTGTATTGTACCCCAAACATTATGCACGAAGCTGACCCTTGGGCCTGGGGCAAATACACTCATCATTATCACTCATCTTTCACTCCGGACCAATGACATGCGCTTACCCTACCATCATTCATAAAGCGGGTACTGGGCCGAAGTCTATAAATAGACTCCCATACATTGTGCCCGGTGGCCTGATCACAGTACCAGGGTAAGTAGCAAGGGTCCCATACATATAGTCAATCATAAGATTAGACCCTAGTGTGCATCATTCCGGGGTAGCTAACCCACACACAGTTAAGCTAACACCCTTCATTGGGTGTGAACCTCCATACATTGCTTGCAAGGCTTTTCATTACTTTCATTCATTCATTAATGCATGAATTCTTTCATTCATTACGTTCATCTTTTCATTATCTTCTACTTTACGTTACATAATACTTTCTATTTACTTTCATAATCATACCACGTAAAGCGGTGAAAATAATATAATAAGGAACATAAGAAACATATCATCCATAAGCATACATCATCACACATCATCATACATAACATAACTCATATCACCCATCACGTCACAAAGTCAACTTACATCACCCCCGGGAACCTCCCAAGTCCAAGCCTACATTTTACATTTCCCCTAAAATTTTAGAAAAATATTCTAAGGCATAGGCGCATGAGCACTATGTAGGCACATGGCCTTCTAGGCGCATGGGAACACTTAGGCGCATGGGGAACTTTTAGGCGCATAGGCATTATTTGGGCGCATGAACCAACACTTAGTCTCCTAGGCAAATTTCTAGGTGCATGAGTGCTTAGGCGCAAGGCTTTTCAAGCGCATGAACACTTAGTCAATTTTAGCATATTTCTAGGCGCATGACTACTATTCAGGCGTATGGGATTTGGGCGCATGAGACTACACTTAGGCAAATTTGACCGTTAGGCACATCGGCCAATCCAGGTGCATGGGCAACTAACTCACACTATTATCAACATAATTTAGTCCCAAATCAACATACATCATGTTCTAAACCTAGTTCTAGCATTCTAAGCCATAAAACATAAACATAACACAATCATAACATCATAATCACCCAAATCAAAACCCACCCACATTCACAAAACACATACCCACGGGTATCAAAACCCACTTTCATAAAAACATTTACACATGCATTTCCTGCCCCAAAACCAGTTAAAATATATAAAAAGGGGGTTCTAGAACTCACCTTTGACAATCTTCGAGTATGACTTCTTCAAACCCGTTTGCACTATGAGTTCAACCGCCTAGAAACCCACCAAAAACACACACACACCCGAACACATAAATACACATAAGCATATAACCGAGGCATAGGCGGTCAAGAACACCTTAAAACCAAGAATTCTTACCTTGAATCCGGCTTCTTGCTCTTCTTCTATCTAAAACCTAAGCTCTTCTCAATTTTCTCTCTTTACAATCCGAATGAAAAATGAAATATGCAGGAAGAGTGGGTGGCCATCACCTTTTGCACCCACTTTTGATACTTTTTGTCATTTTGACACCTTTAGCCCCTCAACCTAGGTTAAGTTGTTTTTCCTTCTTTTATTCGTTTTTAAATAAAAAATAACCGGGTGTTACACGTCAGCATACATGTGTCTCTCCAGGATGACAGGTGTCATCCTCCAGTCCTCGTCAACATGCCACATGTCGCTACACGAGAGTTTTGCTTAGGGAACACATAGCTAACCGTTATAGGGTAGCATAGTGGTCGGTTATACAACCAAATCCTTAAAACCCTAATTCATCACATGGTCTCCTAGCCACGGTCAACCACCAAGGTTAAAACTCTAGTTTTTTAATATTTTTTACTTGAACCCTAAATTTTCAAATCTTACTATTTTATGTCTAAAAATTTCAAGATGTTACTAAATTATAGTTGGATATCATTTTCATATAAGTTATTTTGTTAAATCCATTTTATTTGTTAAATAATCCAATGATAGACATACCCGTAAAAATTATGAATGTCAACCTTCTGATAACAATTTTCATAACACTTTATAAATAACTAACCTAATGTAATATTAATCTCATCTCAATCTCAGTACTTTATATAATAATCTAACACGGAAGAGTTAATATGTGATCCGACCATTAAATTGCTAATCTTGTACTCAACACCATCACTTTTTTTCCCTTAATTTTCACATTTTCCCTCTGTCATTCCATTCCATTCACTCCATTCATCTTTTTTCGCGAGATCCGGCAGAAGATCCCGCAAACCACGAATTCCATCAAATCCTTCAAACGAAACCCTAATTCCCCATTCCTTCCTCTGTAAGTTGATCTGCCGCATTGCAATTTCGATCTGATCTTTTGCTTTAATAATATCCACCAGTATGCTATTCATAATCTAAACAAGCATCTACCTGTTAACACCCTCTTCATGTTAGTTTATAACAAATCGAAAATCAATGTTGCCATTGATCAATTGCTGTTAACTTCTAATTGCAGATTTGGCTTTTGTTAATTAGAAAATTGTATTCTGCATCTGCTTTTGTTATCTATGTTCGGAGGTCATGTGACTGCTCCTGTTAACAGTCCACATCTAAGGAAGTCTGGGAGTAGACAATTTTTTTCGGATCTTGGTGAGGGATGATATTTGATCTAGGCAACCCAATTTGATTTCTATGTTGATTTTTGTATATGATGTTATTATTCAGTTTCTAAAAGCTTTTGTTCTTCAATGTGATAATAGAGACGAGTGAAATGAAGGGCACACAGTTGGCAACTGCTGCAATGTTACCATCTCCTGTTTTGTTATGGAGGCTTAAGGTAGTCTGTTTATCAATTTTGTTGTGTTTTGGTTTATATGTTTTGAATATGAAGTTGGGTGGTGTTTGGATGTAATTTTATGTATTCAGAATTATAAAGTATTTGTAAGTAACTGGTGCAAGAAATAATTTTTGGATGTGCTTCTGCTACTTGAAGTTGTAAATATTGCTTTAATGATGTAGATTGCTTGAAAAATATTTGAAGTAATCAACTCTCCTCTGAAAATTAGTTTGTTGCAGCTAGTATGAAACTCGTTATCTGACCTTATTTAATCAGATTGACACACGCAGAAGTAGGTTACTCTGATACTAGAAACTGATCGTGTTGACTTTAGGTTATCACTTTCAAGATACATATTCAAACGCCTGAATTGTCAATAAATGAGTATAAGTGCGAATCAACCGTTTGAAAAATAAAAAACTTTCATCCATCTTCATGATGCCAACGAAGTTAAATACAGAGAATCAATTTTTTGAAGTAGATTGTGATGCATATCAGAACTTATGTTGCTGTTGTTTATGTTTGAAGTTAAGTTGAATAATGGTCAATTTTACTCTAAAATTTTAGCTATTGGGTTTGTAATTAACCCCTGAATACCTGAATCTTGAAGTTTCTGATTATCTTGAGTTTGACGCTCTAGATCCTAAAGTTTCTTGGTGTGAAGCCCTAGAAACCTAGTTCATACATAGAATTGTTTTTATCCCCTGCTTTTTTGAATCAATTCATTAGATTTAAGTTTAGATTTTAAGGTTGCATGTTTCTAATGATGTTGAATTTATGTGCTATTTCAGGTGATGCTGTTCTTTTTATGGGGATTCAGCTGTTGCAAGGTTCTACCTTAATATCTTTTGAAAATATTTTGGCGAATATATGTTTTTTTCTAGTTAAATCTCTCATTATTGAAGTTGCATAACTAATACGTAATATATCAGATTAGTTGGGATTCTGTCATGAGGATGAGTCTGGACCTGCGTGATCTTTTTCTTTATGAGGCTTTTCTTTACTATAATCCTCTTCTTCTTGTGGTGAGTGAAAACTTTTCTTTTAGTTTGTTTCTATGTCTGATATAACATAGTATTGTCAACTATATATATTTTGTTGCATATAAAATTTGCAGACAGCTGCAGTTTGGTTTTGGGGCGCAAATTTATGGGTGTTTGCTCAGTCTAATGTCAATTATTCCAAAATTTTTGACCTTGATCAGAATCATCTTACTCATAAAGAAATATGGAAGGTATAGTTAAAATGGTGCATTTGTTATATATCCAGCTGCCAAAATTGTATTATTATTAATATATTTATGCCATCACTACCAGATTGTTGAACCGATAATTATTTTTACTAAGTTGTATATATTGATTCAAGGTTTCTTTCTATGATGCTCATATGGTGATTTGTACTTATTTATTGATTTTTTTTTCATATATTTTTATCTGTAGTTGCTCATAGTTTCATTTATATTGCAGTGCGCCACGTGGATGACAATCATTGTTCCTACGAGCATGACTTCATATCTGTATCTATATTCTCACGGTGAAGTCTCATGGGCTGCATCTCAACCAGTGTAATAGATGCTTCCTTTCACATTTTTATACGCTGTGCTTTTACTTTCGCTAATATTTTTCATCCCATATTCTTTTCTTGGTTTTTTCTGTGTTCATGGTGTAAACTAGGTGTTAACAATATTGCGAGAGTAAATATGATAGCTATCATATTCAGTTTTGAGTTTAATATAATGTGGGTGATCTCTTGCAATAGAAGGTTTCGTCAAGTTGAATACGTGCATATCGTAATTGTTATATTTCTAATTGATATGGTAATTGTATAAAACACCCTTTAGAACTCATGTGCATATTTTAGTATAAGACAAAAAGCAACATGTGATAGATTGATCTAATCCTTGGTGAACGCTTAAATATTCATGATTAGCAAATCGAGGAATGATCTTCATAAAGCATGTGTGACTGTATATATACTTGTAATTTTGAAGAACAGAAGGACAAAGACATGCTATTTTGTGAGCCCAACACAACTTAAGGGTCTTGTTGTGATACATATACTGTGATGGCACTCAATGTGTGATTATATACCCAGAAGAAAGCTTATTTTATGATTATAGATATTCTTACACATGATATATTGCAGGTACTCTTATACACTGTTGTTGCAATCATCTTGATATTCCCCTTCGATATATTTTATTTGTCGTCACGTTTTTTTTTGTTAAGGACGCTTTGGAGAATAGTCTTCCCTTTTCAGGCAAGTCTATAGTTATTACCATCCTTATACTAATATTTTGATGTAGTTTCTTTTGATTATATTTAGTCAACCCATATTTTTTATATTTGTTATTGTATGTATGTATATCATATTTTTTCATACATTATACATATGAATTGTTCAATATGATGAATACAGGCAATAGCATTTGCTGATTTTTTCGTGGCTGATATATTGACCTCAATGTCAAAGGTATGTATCTGGAAGTCCATGATATGTTTTAATTTCTTTGAGTCTTACTCTGAGAATGAGTCTCTAAACCCATTTGTACTTTAAGCATATCATGCATGTTCAGTACTATGCACATATTTATGTTAGACTCGGTGTGGTTAAGGTTGTCGATCCAAATAGATTTTATCAAGAATCAGTGTCAATTCTTGGGTAAACCGTTTTTCCAAACCGTAAACTGAACTGTGTTGCCTTCAACTGGCCTAGTTGACTCAGTTTGGGCAGTTTTAACAGTTTTATGAACATTCCTAGTCAAATTTTATTGAAAAGCTTCTTATGATCATTTATTGTTAAATTAATCAGATTTGGATAATTAGGTAATAAATAGCTAGGAGAACACTGATTACTGAGATATTTATGGAAATGCTTAGCTATCCAGATTATTTGATTTTAACTCATTAATTCACAATTGTTGTTTTGGAAAAGACTTCTGAGAACATATATAACGTGCTTGTTCGAAATTTTTATTGTGCAGGTCTTTTCAGATTTGGAACGTTCTGTTTGCAGAATGGTTCATAGGCAGGTCGGCATTCACCCCCTTTTTTTCCTCTTTAACTTGCTAGTAGTGATTACTGCTAACTGTTGAATCTTGTTAAAGTATTTAAAAATTTACATGACATAATATGAAAATCAAATATAAATCATAGTATTTCATAAGCTCTTGGTGTTCATCAGATTATGAACAATCTGGCATGATTACGATTAGAAAAGATATATATTTTTTTCAATTTGGGCTGGGTTTGAAACCCTAAACACTTAAGTACAGACGTCATATTCAACCGGTTTGCTTCTCAACAATTTGTTTCACTTGATAACCGGTGAGTGTTTTATGACATGATTATTAACGGGACATGAAGGGGGTTGTTAATTGTCTGCAAAACTTGCAAAATTGAGAATTGTTGCAATGTTTATATGATGGAGCATTTATTAAATTGAAGCTTAATTATGTTATGCAAAGTTCTGGAATATATGATTCTCATCTTTATTATAAGCCCCTTTTATTATCACTACCTATTATTATTATTATTATTATTATTATTATTATATTATTATTATTATATTATCACTGGCTATTAATTTATATAGAGATTTGGTAGAATTTTTATTAGGGAGGAATAAGACTTGGAGAGCAACTTACTAGTCCTACAAGTTTTAGGAACAGGATGCCCTTTATAAAAAATAAAGCATAATGGTTTTGATAGATTTTATTATGAAATTGGTTAGTGATTTTATATTATTGGGAGTGTTGTTATATCATATTTATTCGCTTTTACAGGTGGCAACCATTGCTTGGTTTGAAGCGGATTCTGTTTGTGGCAGTCATTCTGTCGCTATTCCTATCGTTCTTGTATTGCCCTACATATTCCGGCTCTTCCAGTGTTTAAGACAATACAAGGATACTAAGGAAAAAACTTCTCTACTAAATGGTAAAATCTATTTTCAAAGCTTATCCCTGCTTTACTGCTTCTTCTTGTTAATTAATTCCGGTGATTGAGAATCAATCACACTGATTAAGGGTCATTATATAAGGGAAGTCAGATAACTTATTTTTGGGTCCTTATTTACTATTTACTGCATGATTATGTTTTCCTTATTTCTTAGGGTTTTTGTTCTCCTATATATGGAGCTAGTATTAGTCTAAAGATGTATCCCTTTTTTCTCTCAATTGTCTGAATAATCAATAAAGTAAAGACTGTGCCTACTACACTTTCTTCTTCTTTAGCAGTTCTTGTATCAATTGTTTAGTCTAACAATTGGTATTAGAGCTTTGCTTAAAGATCCAACCAACCACAAGTTCATCAGCAATCTGCTCCAGTTTTTCTGATCACAGTTGTTTGCTACCATGGGCGATAAGGGCGATAATGGTGGAAACAATAATGGCGGAAACAATAATGGCGGAAACAACCGAAATAATGCAGTTGTTATTCCGGTTAGGGAAGGAGGCTCGACAACGTACCAATGTCCTGTGCTCACTGCAATGAACTATACATCTTGGGCGATCAAGATGGAATCTTTCATGGATGCCCAAGGTATTTGGGATGCCATAGAACCACCAGATGAGACGGAGGTGGACGTAAAGATTCGGAAAAAAGCGAGGGCCTTTATCTTCCAAGCGCTGCCGGAAGATATCCTGTTGCAAGTCGCAAAGCACAAGGAAGCCAAAGACGTTTGGGAGGCCATCAAGGTACGTTATCTCGGAGCAGATCGGGTTCAAAAGGCTCGGATTCAAACCTTGAATCGGGAGTTCGAGTTGTTGAACATGAAGGAGAATGAGAGTGTAGATGACTTTGCAAGCAAGATCGGCACAATTGTTTCCAAGTTTCGAGCACTTGGATCAACAATAGAAGAAGGCACACAGGTAAAAAAGCTTCTGAATTCTGCCCCTGAAAGACTCCTACCGATTGTTGCCTCAATTGAGCAATATTCGGATTTGGAGAAAATGTCTTTTGAGGAAGTCGTAGGTCGACTCAAGGCATATGAAGAGCGGGTCAAACCCCGTGAACAAAACAAGAATAGTTCTGGCCAACTATTGTTTACAAAAGCTGAATGGCAAGAAAGGCAGAAGTTGGGGCAGAAGCATACAGATAGAGGTCGAGCATCAGGTTCAAATGATCACCGTGGACGTGGTCGTGGTCGGGGCAGATCCAATGGTCGTGGACGTGGAGGATGGCAACATCAAAACAAAAATAAAAAATTGGAGCAGGAAGGTAAACCTGCCAGGGAAGAAAGGCGAGGACAAAAATGTTTCAATTGCGATAGAATTGGTCATTTTGCGGCAGAATGCTGTGCCCCTCGGCGAGCCGATGCAGAAGTTAATTTAGCAGAAGAAGATGAAGAACCTACTCTCCTAATGGCACTTTGCACACAGGAGGTTGTTATGCTAAATGAAGAGAATGTATTCCCTAATTTGTATGCCCAAGATGATAAAGATG
This sequence comes from Flaveria trinervia, assembly GCA_025506515.1. Lineage (NCBI taxonomy): Eukaryota > Viridiplantae > Streptophyta > Magnoliopsida > Asterales > Asteraceae > Flaveria > Flaveria trinervia. The sequence continues at coordinate 30,308,478 of CM046451.1, read as the reverse complement.
AGGGTTTGTGGTACTTGGACAATGGTGCAAGTAACCACATGACCGGAGGACGTGATTATTTCAGCGAACTTGATGAAAGAACCGTGGGTCGAGTACGGTTTGGAGACGGGTCAGCAGTAGAAATCAAAGGAAAGGGATCGGTGCTTTTACAATGCAAAAATGGTGATCAAAGACTTATCACAAACGTCTACTTCATACCAGATTTGTGCAATAATATTCTCAGCTTGGGACAACTTGATGAAGTGGGTTGCAAGGTGGTGATGAAAGACGGTTTTCTGCGGCTGTATGAACGAACAGGTGAGCTGTTGTTAAAGGTAAAAAGAGCTCAAAACCAACTTTACAAAATAAATCTCAAAATAGTCCCACCAGCTTGTTTACTCACCAAGATGGATGAAACTGCATGGCTTTGGCATGCACGTCTCGGTCATCTTAATTTTGATGCTATGAAAAGGTTGACAGGATTAGCACGTGGGATTCCAGCGATTAATCACGAGGCAGAACTGTGTGAAGCTTGCTTGGCTGGAAAACAACACCGAGCACCATTCCCGAGTCATTTAGCGTATCGTGCCAAGCAACCACTCGAGCTAATACATGCTGACCTATGCGGTCCTATTACACCGAGCACACCATCAGGAAATAGGTATTTCCTTCTTCTTGTTGATGATTTCAGCAGGTTCATGTGGGTGACAATGATTAAATCAAAGGACCAAGCTTTTGAAGCATTCAACCAATTCAAAAAGGCTGCTGAATTGGAAAGTGGGTACAAAGTAAAGTCTTTAAGAACTGATCGCGGTGGTGAGTTTGTTTCTACAAACTTTGAGCCACTTTGTTCCGAAGATGGAATAAATCGGTTCTTAACCGCACCGTACACGCCATAACAAACGGTGTGGTTGAACGCCGAAATCAAACCATTCTCGGAACGACAAGATCGATGTTGAAAGCCATGAAGCTACCTCAATGGTTGTGGGGAGAAGGAGTTCGGCACGCAGTTTACATCTTAAACAGGTCACCAACAAAAGCTTTGGAAAACAAGACTCCTTATGAAGTGTGGAAAGGTTACAAACCAAACTTGGATCACTTAAAAGTGTTTGGATGTACCGCTCATGTTAAAGTACCATCGGTTAAACTCATAAAGCTGGATGACCGAAGTGTACCTATGGTATATCTTGGAAGTGAACCAAGAAGTAAACCATATCGACTTTACAATCCATAAAGCAAGAAGGTTGTTGTGAGTCGGGATGTCCGGTTCGAAGAAAAGAAGCCATGGGACTGGTCTGATGATCCTGAAAATGAAGGAAAAGAAGACTGGATTGAATTCCAGGTCCAAGACGAAGCACAAATTACACATGGAAGCCCATCAGATGTAGCCCAAGGTAACCCTTCGCCCAATCAAAGCGAAGATTGGGCTAACCAATCTGTTCCAGTTGCTTCGAATGGACCAAGCCCAATGGAAGAACAAAGCAGCCCATCATAGACCGGCCCAATTGACCCAGGTCCAAGTTTAACTCCAAGATCAACTTATGATGATACACCAACAAAGGGATTTCGATCCCTCGATGGTGTATACATGGATACACTCCCGATCCAACAAGTTCCTTTTGAAAGGTTTTTGTTACTAAATGAAGAACCTGCCAACTTTAAAGAAGCCAAAGATGACAAGAATTGGCAGAAAGCTATGAAGGAAGAATTAGAGTCAATAGAACGGAACGGAACGTGGAAGTTGACAATTCCTCCCAAAGGGGCTGCACCCATTGGTTTAAAATGGGTCTATAAAATCAAGAGAGATGCTAAAGGGGTAATCACACGCTACAAGGCGAGGTTGGTAGCAAAGGGGTATGTGCAAAAACACGGTATCGATTACGATGAAGTGTTTGCCCCGGTAACAAGGATGGAGACGGTTCGGTTAATTCTAGCTTTTTCTGCTTAGAATAATTGGGAAGTTCATCATCTTGACATCAAGACGGCTTTCTTGAACGGTGACCTGAAGGAAGAAGTTTATGTTCATCAACCAGAAGGATACGGAGTACCCGGGAAGGAACATTATGTGTATAAGCTGAATAAGGCCTTGTATGGCTTGAAACAAGCGCCAAGGGCCTGGAACTCAAAGCTTGACACCACCCTTCAACAGCTTGGTTTCAACAAGCGTCCACGAGAACATGCAGTCTACAAACAGGCCAAAAAGGAGGGAACTTTGATAATCGGTGTCTACGTAGATGACTTGATTATCGCCGGCTCAAACACGGCTGTTATAACTCGGTTCAAAGAACGAATGAAAGGGCAGTTTGAGATGAGTGACCTGGGTTTGTTAAACTATTATTTGGGAATTGAAGTGATACAAGATAATGTTGGGATTTTGTTGAAGCAATCAGGTTATGCATTCAAAGTCCTTAAGGATGCAAACATGTTGGAAGCTAATCCAACAAAATTCCCAATGGATCCAGGTTTACGACTCACGAAGGAGGAAGAAGCAGAACCGGTTGATGCAACAGAGTACCGAAGGCTCATAGGGCGACTTCGGTACCTAACTCACACCAGACCAGATACAAGTTTTGCAATCGGGGTGCTAGCAGATTCATGGAGTCACCTAGATTGTCACATTTGCAGGCTGTGAAACAAATTTTGAGATACATAAAAGGTACCATAAATTATGGTATTCGATACAAGAGGAATGGAGATGAAAGGCTGCTGGGTTACAGTGACAGTTCACATGCTAGTGATCGAGTTGATGGAAAAAGCACAACTGGAGTGGTGTTTTATTACGGGGGTGGTCCTATAGCATGGTGCAGCCAAAAGCAAAACACTGTTGCTTTGTCATCATGCGAAGCTGAGTTTATGGCAGCAACTGCTGCAGCTTGTCAGGCGGTTTGGTTGAAAGGTTTGCTTGAAGAAATGACCGGGAAATTTGTTGAAGCAATAACCGTTCGTGTGGATAACAAGTCTGCAATTCAGCTAATCAAAAACCCCGTTTTCCATGGGAGGAGCAAGCATATAGACACAAAGTACCACTTTATCCGCGAGTGTGTTGAAAAGGGGCTGGTGATTGTCGAACATGTTAGTGGCGATGAACAGAGGGCAGACATCTTAACCAAAGCATTACCAAGGGTTAAGTTTATCGAGATGAGAGAACTTTTGGGCGTTGAAGACCTAACGGATATGATGACCGGAATTAAGGGGGTGAATGTTAATTAATTCCGGTGATTGAGAATCAATCACACTGATTAAGGGTCATTATATAAGGGAAGTCAGATAACTTATTTTTGGGTCCTTATTTACTATTTACTGCATGATTATGTTTTCCTTATTTCTTAGGGTTTTTGTTCTCCTATATATGGAGCTAGTATTAGTCTAAAGATGTATCCCTTTTTTCTCTCAATTGTCTGAATAATCAATAAAGTAAAGACTGTGCCTACTGCACTTTCTTCTTCTTCAGCGGTTCTTGTATCAATTGTTTAGTCTAACACTTATTGCCTTATTATTTTTTGTCAATGTGTTGTTTTATGATATTATATCTGTAGCTACATATCCTTGCACCATTTTGTTTGTTATTGGCATTTCTGTACTTCTATTATTGTTTGTTTGAGTGCTGTTTTTTGGAGCTGGAGGTCTCTCTGGTAGCAACCTTTCTATCCCCAGGGATAGAGGTAAGGTTTGCCTACATCCCACCCTCCCTAGACTCGACCCATAACTTTGTTATTGCCTTATGGGTGAGATTTACTGGGTAGGTTTGTTGGTTTTTAACTTTTTATTCTTATTTTAGTTATTCAAATAGCATCTTTATTTTTCCTGGGTGTGTGCTGCTATATTTACAAGAACTACATATAAGCCTATAGCTAAAATGGATAAAGGATAAATATGCACAAAATTTTCTGTATCATTTTTATTCCAAAATTAGATTTTTTTTTATAAATATGAAGTTTAATTTATCAGTTTTCTTCTATGATTTCAGCATTGAAGTATTCAACTGCTGTACCGGTGATTTTTCTTTCTGCATTGAAGTATCACGTGTTCCCAGATAATTGGATAAACTTCTACCGGCCTCTCTGGTTATTCTCAAGTTTTCTAAATTCTTTATACTCGTTTTACTGGGATATCACTCGAGATTGGGATTTAAGGTAAGCAAAACCTTATTTTTACCAACAAAACATCATATAATTCATCAGTATCAGATAATTTTAGAAAATCCAGATCATGTAGGCTATTTAGTTTTTGTTACATGTGTTATATTTCCAAATCTGGATTTCTAGAGTACATTTAATATAGCTTTGTTTTATATGTTAAGGTGTACGTTATTAATAACCATTTGTTTACTTTTTTCCCAGCTGCTTTACTCGGATCTTCAAGTTCACCAAACCGCATCTCGTCTCACAATTGATTTATGGACAGAATTGGGTTAGAATCACATAATATTACAACAATATAGATTATTATTGTGATACCATTGTATTTGTAATCATAACATATTATTAAAAAATGGGCAAATATGTTTTTGGGTTGCCTGACTCGGCTCATCTGGTCATATAAAATGGGCCGTGCAAACACATCCTGTTTTGATCCTTTGCCAGACCTGTTTCAGCACTTAAGTGCATCGTGCATCGTTTTAGTTGACTTGTTTGTCCTTGTCAGATTTAAAAAAATATGTATTTGAAGTCAAAAGTGTAGGTCATTTTTGCAAGAACAAAATCTTCCCTAACGTGGCAATTTTAACCCATTTACATTCTTATGGATCGATTTGGGCTATGCTCAACGAGTCAAATGGGTAAACTTAAAATATAGCTAAAGAGGAATGTCTCATTGGGTCAAACCTATCAAAAGTGGCCCAAAGTGTATTTCAAATGCATACCATCTTCTAAATCACTCTCAAACAATAGATATTAACAAAGTTTTTTTTAATCTTTTTTACTGCATTGTTTTTTATTTAAAAGTTTTAAGAAATGGACATTAATACGCGTTTTAGCACATCCGAGTACCTGGTCCTTTCCAACCCATACTAAAATTCACCACTTTGCCACCACAATTTGGATTTGATGCGAGAATTTTATAATTGTGCAGGTATATTTTTGGGTGATAGGAAGCAATCTGATATTAAGATGTACCTGGACATACAAGTTATCAGCCCATCTTCGGCATAATCATCTCACGGTTTTTGCAATCACCGCATTGGAGATCTTTCGCAGATTTCAATGGGCTTTTTTCCGGGTTGAAAATGAGTGGAACAAAATGAACTCCAAACAAAATGTTCAGATGCAAGACATATCAGGTGAAGAAGAGAAACTACTACTCAACATGAACAATCACAATGTATAGATAGACATCATATCAAATTCGACTGATATCCGTATTCAGGTTCCTATTTTTTACTATTCGGTAAAACTTGTGTTTTGTATCTTTGGCTTTGGAGAGTTGATAACTAGGTTTAGTCATGTTATTAGTAATGGTCATTCACTTGCTAACCAGAAGTTAATTCTTTGGTATAATTTGGTCTTGAACTTCTAAAAGAAGCTAATTCTAACCCTGTAGCAGTAAGTTCTTTGAGTCTTTCTAGTAGGGGTTTTAGGTGTCACACTCTGGTTTCAAGACACATGAGAGCGTGGCCGATTGGTACATGTGTTTTCATTTATTTATTTCCATATTTAAAGTTTATGCTGCGGAAATTTATTTGATAAAATACATCTATCAATACTTGATATATATATGAGCGAGGGTTTGTTTATAGAGAAAAAGTAGAGGGAGAAAGAAAAAATTAGTGTTTGGTTCTTACCCAAATGCTCCTTTATTTTGGCTTCTACTTGATCATTGCTGCCCGCAACGCAAAGTCGTTATGGTCTGCAATGGCTAGGTGTGGTGGGTGGCTAACACATGTCAGCATCTCGTCGATACTGATCTTTATTTGCTATTGCAGCCCACAACCTTAACTTGTTGCGATACGCATTGTGGCCACATGCTGAATTTTAGTTCTTGGTCATTAAACACGTGTCAAACACCAAGTGATCCTTATCTTCATCGTTGCGTGCAACACTATTCTGTCGCGGTCCTCATCGGCCATTGTGCCTCACAACACATTTTCTTTGTGATCTGCATCGGGTAATTAATTAATTATTTTTAATTTAAATTGAATTTAGCACATGTTTTATCTTATCCCTTAGTTAGCAAGATGTGTTATGACATTTTTTTATGTTATTGAAGAGAACTTTCCTTCAAAGGAAAGTAAGATCTAGATTGGCAATTAGTTGTGTAAACGAGAACTAAATCTAACACAACTATACATGTACTACTCAAACTTACTTTTAATAAGTTTAATTTTGCCTTTTTTTATTTATTGGTTTTTAGTAATTCTAAGCGTATGATGATACATTTTAGTTGTGTATGTTACACTACTTATTTTGTTATTTTATAGAAACTCCTTTCGTTTTGAACACCTTAGCCGATATCGTTATATGTCAGTGGCCTTCAACTTCAAATCAACAGTTTTTTTTTGGGGGGACGTTAAAACCCACAACGAGAAGGGGGGGCCACGTGGCAACATTGCTGCCAGTCCCCACGACGGGTGGGGCCACGTGGCAATGTTGTCGCCAGTCCCCACGACATGCCTACGCCGAGGCATCGCCCCTATTTGACCGTTTAAACACCCCTTGGCTACCACACCGAAACGATTTTTTTTTAAATTTTACACTCCGATTAATTAATATCTCTTCTATTCATTATCAACTTCACAAAATCATTGTAAGGTTTACACTTAAAGGCTGATGCAACCAAAATAATCAAAGAGCTCTTAGCATGTGTGCATGATGTGTACAGTGAAGTTACTTCAGAAGTTTTAAGCAACTCAAGGAAATATGCTAAGTGTAAAATCTTGTAAAGCCAAATGACCAAATCTTTCGAAGTTAAAGATGAAGGCTTTCGAAGCTTTAGAGACAAATTTTTTCAAAACCAAAGACTGATTTCTTCCAAATACATAGAAGATATGCTTTTTCTAATCACCTTTTGACAAAAGATGAACAACTTTTCGTTGTCACTCTGATGACTCACCAACTTAGATAAGTTGGTGAAAAGATCCATATTTTTGTCAACTATAGATTAAGGTTATTGGTCTGTAACTTTCTATTTTTGTATCTTTTATCATTTTTATAATATATTAGGACATGAGCTGTGAAATGTTATAGTCACTAATCAAAAGACAATCTGTTTTTTAACTTTAAATTAATCTTCTTGTCTAGATTAGTGTTTCTAGTTGGCTTTCAAAGCATAACCGTTTGCAAAATTAGTATAAAGTGTCTCAAGTACTTGTATTTATTTTATGCTTTGTAGGATGTACAACATTCTTAAAAATCAAAACTTATCTTGTTCTTGTTCTATCTCATACTTACTTGTGTTGTTAGTATCATCAACATAAACCCGGTTTTCTATTTAATTTGTTAAGTGTTTTAAGTCTCTACTCATTGTGAAATTGTTGCATTGACCTCCTTCACCGGTCCTGCAAATATCTTGTGATATCTATTTTGTTTCCTTTTCATCCTCTTCGAATAGTTTCCAATCCGATGGGTTGAAAATTTTTAGTCTTCTCGAGGTTGAAATTTCGAGGATCTTGAAGCGTAATCGTGTGGGGCTAATAATTTTCTTAAGAGTGATTATACGTAATAACTTTTCACGGTTTAAAGAAAGGTTCCATGAGAGTTGGAAAGAAAGTTTCACGCCAATACAAATGCACTTCAGCAATACGTCAACTTGCAATAGGTACTTCACCAGCCACATATGACGAATATTTAACTATCTTTACTAAAACTTCAAATGATATTTTCCTCGTAATGCTATCATTACTTTATACGGTGATGAATTTCTATGAAGGCCAACTAGCTATAACATTGCATTATTGTACGATACACATCAATATAGGCATGGCTTTCGGGAATGCTTGATAGCATTGATTGCACTTATAAGGGACTTGACTTATCCGAACCGAACGATAGCGGCTTAAAGCTGGGAATGAAGAAATTGTTCTACCTGTTTGCAAGGACAATATCATCGAGGTGATCACGATAGTCTAATAGTAATTCTCAAAGTCGTGGCATCACAAGATTTGTGGTTTTGGCATGCTTATTTTAGTGTTGTCGGTTCTAACAAAGATATTAATGTTCTCAATCAATCTCCACTTAGTACGCTAGAATTCAATGAAACCACCCTCATATGTCCATTTCATGTTAACGGACATCAATATAAACGTGATTACTATCTAGATAATGATATATATCCTTCCTGGTCGACTTTTGTGAAATCATATTCTTATCCATTGGAGTACAAAGAAAAGAAATCCAAGAAGGTGCAAGAGTCCGCACGAAAAGACATGAAACAAGCCTTTTGTGTTTTAAAAGCAAAATGACATAATTGCTCGATCGGCTAGAGAGATGAAGATCAAAAAAGTAAGAAGCCAAATATACGCTTGCATTATACTCCATGATATGATTATAAAAATTGACGCCAACGTTATTTATACCGTTCACATTTAAGATCCACTAACCAATCACGTTGAAAAATAAAATAAAACTTTGGAGTTGTGCGATGAGAACAAACATTTTAGATTTAGATTTAATCTCGTGAAAGACGTTACAGAGAATATGGATATCACAGTTTCAGATGACGAAAATTAGTTTTGGTTTTCTAATTACTTTTTTGTGGTATGGTGTGATGTGAGCATCCCTTCCACCTTAATCTTCATGATCGGACATTTTATTGTATGTATGAGACAATAAATATTATTACGTTAATATTGTGTAACATGATGAAGTTTTTGACGTGGATAATATATATAGGATGGGTTTTATTACTAAACATTAACTTCTTACAAGAACAAAAGATTCAATCAAACAAGTTTTATGCATATAAGGATTCAATCAAACTAATATCATAAGTTTGATGATTTTAACCCTTCACATCCACATAAGCGAGTATTGTGTAAGCAATATAATCTGCGTATGATCTACAAAGGTGTAAATTATATTAACAAACCAAATTCACTCATAAATTTTTGAATTTTAGGGGATCGAATAAAAAATACATGTCTATTATTGTTTATGGTTACAAAAAAATTAACATTGAAAAAATAAATATTTAATTGTATTCTACGTGTTCTTGATATATTTACCATTCTGCCTTAAATTTATTGTTTTTTATAAATAAACTGATAACCTTTTTTTGTATTTTGTATCAAAATGTGTTTCACTATAATATGTAGAAAGAAATATCGTTTATATTCGAGAGAAATATTCAAATACAAAGAATTATAAAACTAAAAATTCATCTTCTAATCAATGGTTAAAATCAATTTATAAAAAAATGGTTTGTTAAAGAGACATTTTGAAGTAACAATTTTGAAGACCTTTTGTAAGTTCTCTTATTATTTAAACATTTATAAATTTTATGTACAACATTATTTTTTATATAAATGACACCATGAAAACAAGTACTTTTTATCTTTAAAACAAGTATAATATTGTTATATAAAATTTTAATAAATTTTTTTATGTTTTTAAACTCATATTTCTTTATTATGTCTTTTTGTGTAGTTCATTGTGTATTTTTGTTACTTATTATGTTATTCTAAATACTATTGTGCTTTTTTAAGATGATGAATTTAAAAAAAAAATATAATGATGAAATAACATTATTATGTATCTATCTTAAACACAATAGTAAACTAACAACTAATGACAAAATAACACAACGTTTCGTATTTTTTTATCGTCATTGTGTAATCTTGAAAACTAACGATAAAATGACATCATTATATACTTCTAACTATAAAATACAACTATAAATAACAAGTTTATATGATATGTATAAAAAATAATGATAAAAATAACACATTGTGTCAATTTTGACACTGAGTTTTGATAAATACATTGGTAAAAATATATTATTGTGTCATCTTTTTTAAAACAATAAAATGACTTAAAACTTTTTCAATTTGTTTAAACTTTTTAGATTAAATATGCTTATATTATGTCAAACCACAATTATGCTTAAACTTTTTAGATTAAATATAACTTATACTATAACTCCACCCTATGTTACAATATTTTTTTATTTTTTAAAAAAGTAAAAATAAAATATAAAAACCGATCCATGTCAAATATGGAACTCCCGACATACTGCCACACAGTAATTTCATTTATACATGTTTACTAGGTACGAGTTGAGTAGTGGTTGTCCCTGCTTTATGAACGAAAATTGTGAAATTTAAAAACTTAGGAATAACTGTGGTAAGAAGAAATATTACTTATATTTTTTAACAGCAAAAGAACATTTTATATAAACAAGACTTGGCAGGTGAATGCGATATATTACATACAATAATAGAAAAAAACATTGTAATAATTAAATCTTGCACTGTAATGTTCCAATTGTTTGTTATTTACATGAAAAGCTAAAAAATACCAATTGTTTGTTATTTAACAGCAAAAGAAGATCTTATAGTAATTTCATAAAAATACCAATTGTTTGTTATTTAAATGAAAAGCTAAAAAATACGCTTGCACTGTAATGTTCCATACACAGCTCCTGTCTGCACCTGCATCACCTTTCCTCCGTCCTATACCAAAAAACAAATTTGATCTTACGCCTTATCACTTTCTCCATCATTTAAACATTAAATTTAAAATCTAGATTTATTTATTAATTCAAAGAAGAATATTAACTTAATTATAAAAACTTCCTTGACCAGAAACCAATTAATCAAATTTACTCAAATGCTGTTGCAGAGCCCTTTAATCTAGTTAATAAGATTTAAAATCAAATGGTATTAATCAAATTTACGAAAAATATATACCTCGAACAAATAAATGCAATTAATTATAAATTTAATGAATGTATGAGGTGTTTCCGGGATATAATGGTATTGAGAACCCATTTATCAGGATAGCCACAAATATCGCTTTGGCGTCCGAGCCATTACACCGTGAGGAACTTTTCTAATCCTCCAGAATTGGTAAATGGACGCCATCCAAAAACAAATAAAAAAACTTGTAGTCTCAATTAAAAGCAACAAAATTCAGTGCGAACGGAAAATATAAAAATTCATAAAATAACAAATAAAAGTGTAAATGGAATGAAGGAAAAAGCTCAGTGGAAGGAGAAGTCGTTAAAGTTTGGGATCACGGCAAGACAAACTTAATTGCCTCGTCCACTGCCCTAAACACACCCTCGTGTGCTCAGTTTCATCACTGCAATTCAACATTCCAATACGATTATAATCATTTAAACATACAAAGATCCATTTTATACAAAAATAAAAAATAAAAGAAGATGACGATTAAGGGCCTCAGTGTGTGTAACAATCAGATCATCGATAAAATCTCACTGAAATCCGCTAAGATAATATGTTTATCATCATAAGCCCCAACTCAATTTGAAAAGAGAAAAAGAAAACAAATACTAACAGATGGAAGCACGAATTGGAAAGAAAATTGGTTAAGTGAATGTGCTCAGACAGCCAAGGGTTTGTCGTCAAAGGAAATGGGAAGAAGAGCCCAAGATCAGAAACTCTAGTCCACAATAGGCTTCATCACAGCACCAAAACAGCAAATTACACATTCTTTCAGTACATACAAAACATATGAAAAGCACAAGCCGAGGAGAAGGATGATTGATGGAAGAAGCGGTTGTGGGCGTGTGGATTTATAGGGTTGAGTGTGAGCGTGTGTGTAGGGGGATATTAGGGTTTGGTAATGTGATTTAGGGTTTTAGGCGTTATGAGTTGGATTTATGGGCTGGGTTTAATCCAATGAGTCTGGGCTTTAAAGATACGCGCATTCGGGCTGCCATAGTCCATAGCTGGTACCGGTTGACTTACTGCTTGTATCAACGAGGGTTGTGAAATTTAAAGACTTAATTATGAAAATTTATACCTTACTATTAACAAAATTAACATTTCAAACGCCTATCAATAAGTATAGTATGAAAGGAAAAAATATTCCTTTTATTTTTTAACAGCAAAAGAACATTTTATATAAACAAGACTTCACAGGTGAATGCGATATATTGCATAAAATAATAGGAAATAATATTGTAAAAATCGAATCTTTGAATCAAATTAGAAAAATAATGAATACAAAAATAGTAATTTTATTAAAATTAATAGGTTGTGTTATAAACCGGCTAAAATAAAAAGTTAAGAAGCTTTTATTCAAAAGTTCAGGGTATTATGTATAAATTTGACACAACTCGAGAGTTTGTAAACTTTTTAAAAAAATGACAAAATGAGTAGGTACGCAACTTGGAAAAAATATTATGATTTGTACTAAGAAATCCTCAAGGTTTAAGTGTAAAACTAAAGAAAAAACGTTTTTTATTACTTTACAGAAAAAAAAACTATTTTGCTATAATAAAAAAAAACACAATAATTTTACTATTTATCATTTTCTCTATTTGTATATACTAAGAGGGCTCCGTACGATAAGACGGGCGCAATGCATGTAGAGCAACATTTTACAACCCGCGCATGTTTTCTTGCATTTTGTTATTTTATAGTATTTTACAAAAGTCAATTATGTTTATTTATTTTTTTGCTTTTAGGTTTGTAGAATCATCATGGTGAACATACGTTATAAGTATTATACACGTCTAGCAACTAATAAATAAGTATTTAAATGATCAAATAGTTCAAGAAATTATTGATGCAAAAACATAATGCACGAACCTAATCTTAATAAACCTATACACTATTAGACACTTGTCAAACTCACTTTCATTTTCTAACTTATATTTCCCGCCCAATGCTTTCTAACCCTACCCACCTTACGCCTGAATCAACAATCCAACGATCTAATTCTTGGGTCATCCAAAAAAAATAGTCTATCGAAAGTTGCTTTCAAGTTCACAGTAGTTGAGGTTTTACATATTATTACATATTATGTAAAAACGAAACAAAAGAAACAGTAATTCAAAGAATCCAGACCGTTCATTTTGTATCCACGGTTGTAATTTTAATTGTGCAGTGAGTTACAAGCATATAAGCAAAGAGTACAATTCATGGTACTATACACGTGTCCTCTTGCCTACCTGAGTCACACGTGGTCTTTTGTAATGAAGCAACCTTCAGTCCTGCATGCTGCATGTTGTCTTTATCCTTTCAATTTTGTTTTCGTAGGAAGTAAGAAAAAGGAGTTCACGACTGGATCGAGCTAAATCATAATCGCTGCAGCAGTCTAGCAAATTAACCGGTAAAAACCCCAATGTTTCCCACTGATTCGCATCCAGATTAGAGGCTGCCGACGTGTCCAGCCGCTATTATGCTTCATTATAACGATTATATCAGCAAGTGTGTCAACTGATTCTTTCATCGTATCCTCCTTTCAAAAATGGAGGTTGAATAGTTTTGATGTTTCATCTCTATCATTGCCTTATATTATGACAATATTTATGGGATTACAAACTGAGATTGAATAGACATTGATATTATTATGACTTAGAACTAAAATATGCAATGCATATCAAGATATTAACAGTATGGTGTGAGGTTTGTGAAGCTTCTAATAATAACATTCTTAGGTGAGCATATTAGCACTAAATAAGAACTTATTAACAAAAAAGGTTGTACATGGCTGTGCAAATACTAAATGAAATAATGAGATAACTATCGACCTGCCGTTAGCCAACCTTGAAAATCATATGATTTTTAAGGTGTAGGTGAGTAGAAGTAGTTCCGATGTGTATTTCGTTTGGAGTTGAAGGATTGGTTGGAAATTATCTAATCACCTTAAAATATATGTTTCATATCTTATTTGTATTTCCGATGATTTTTATATACGTTTTGAGTTTGTCCACATTTCGACGTATATTTTGTGTGGAGTTGTGCTAGATAAAATTTGTTTCATTCAGTGGTATAAAATCGAATTACTCTATATATCGACGTGGAATTTAGTTAAGTAGAATTTAGTGAGAAACAAATCTGGTTGGTAATCTATAGTTTATCACTTACGCTGCTACCGTGTAGATACATATGTAAGTGCGAATGATGAATCTGGTACTACATAAAAGGAGGCCACTTCAAAGACAAAAGGTAAAATGGCTTGTGTTAATCTGGAAAAAGAGTTTGAGAAGGTTAATATAAAGCCAGGTTCAACCACAGTCAAATCTGAACCTAAAAAGCCCAGTAATGTTAACCAATCACGGGTTCATGTCAAAGTCCAGGTAAACAAAATGGAAAAGATGTTAAAAATGTTAAAACAATTAACTTTGTTAAACAAAATAAAACATCCAAACAAGAAGAGTGTCAACCCAAAAAGGTTAATGTCACACGTGTGTCAGACACTTCTCCACACAAACAGTTAATCGAAAAGTCGAAAGCAGATCCTGCTACAACTGTGGAGAATATGGACACATTGCGTCTAACTGTCCTTACTAGCAGACACAGAGGAGAAAAGTTGAACTTCAGGACCCAAAACCTAGTTCTTCTAAGAGGAACTCAGTGACTCCACCTAAAAGGGCTAGTGAACCTAAAGTTCAACCCATTAGCCAGTCGTTTGTTTATCACAAACAGGCCTTACACAAGGTTGGCTTATGAAAAGAAAAATCAATCTCATTGTCTGATAATAAGTACAAGAAGACAACTGAGCTTCCCTCACCCTCTAATGGTCAATAGGTTGAATTTATGATGTGTGATGCCTCTGGGACACCCAAGCCAGTAAAGGCTTGGGTCCCTAACATGATCTAATGTTTTAAATTGAATGTGTTGGGTGTTCGCTATAGTGCTGAAACTAACACGTGGATTGTCGATAGCACACATGACCGGGAACAGGGCACTCTTATCAAACGTCAAACATATAAAAGGAGGTCATGTTTCATTTGCTAGAAGGAGTTTGTAGATACATACGTATCTAGTTTCTGAGCTTAATGTAAAATGTCTTTATTGTCTTATACATATGTAATTGAATGGGTACTTAATAAAATACAATGTGTGGTTGTGCTTATAATGTTGAATATTTCATTGCTTGGTATGTAATAACGCTTATTGAACTAATTATATAGGTTTGTGGTTGTTTGAATAGAACTAAGTCAAATAATGATTGTGAAACATATTCAAACTTAATCATATGAAGTTCCCATACGATTGGCCCATGCTAATGAACCAGTCGCATGAATGAACCAGGAGACTGGATCAGTCGCATGATTGTAACATGAGATTGACTCAGTCGCATGACTGAACACTCAATCGTGCGAATGGATCAACCGCATGACTCAATCGCACGATTGAACCATGCAAATGGTTCAGTCGCCCGAATGAGAAACCCTAACCTATAAATACCACTTAAACCGTGGAAAAATAGAACACTTCGAAAACCTACGTACTAAATCGTACCCTAGCCGTCCAGAGACCTATAAGAACCTGTTCCAAGTTCATAGATCACACTAGATCGATTACCAATCGTTCTTAACGTTTAGATTCAATCCATAATTGTTTCTACGTGTGTTCTCACTGATTAGATCGCCAATCAAATTGGATTCCTGTCACACCCTCAAAATCCACGTGCGGAGTTTTACCGCTAGGCGTGTGAACAAACCAGGATTACAGTCAATAGTTACTCAGAACGACTCTATATGCCATAATTAAAATAAAATCAACCAAAGTATAAACTTTAAATTGTGCGGAAGCGTTTTGTAAAACAACCCAAAGAAATAAAAAAATGTATACTATGACAACACATGCGCCAACCCAAAAGAGTAAACATTAACCATTAAAACAATAAAGATGTCTTGAAGACCGAGTCTTAGAATGCAAGTGAACCATGTCGTGCTCCTATGGCAAGAAAGCTAATGACCTGAGAATAGCATACTAAAATGTCAACACAATGGTTGGTGAGTTCAAGAGTGATATTCAAACATAAGCAGTTTAATAATAGATATATAGAAGTAATGCATTGTAATAGATAGCTAGTCCATTAACAATAAATATTAACTCATAGTGATTTCGCAATTAAAGCTGACTGTGTTATGTTGTTGCCTCCTGTCATGACTTAACAGGTCGTGACAATGTTCAATAGGACAAATTGCACCCGGTTGACCTCGAGTCACACAGGTGGGACTCGTCAGACCCAGTAGTACTACCCAAATTTCCCCGCTATTCAATATTAACAATTCGAAAGTGTGAGGACTTTTCCATGAGATCAACACTATATTAATATTATACACAACTTGAATATATAAAGTGTTTGTAGTTTACCAGTATGCTATCTCCCCCAAAAGAGATTAAGTAAAGAGTGGGGCATGAACTCACCAGATATGCGTGATAGACACTTAGAGTTTTACTTGACAGACAGAGTGGACAAACAACCTTCAGAGGTTACCTAGATCATATAAGTACATGAGTACATGTAAACAGAGAACATGCGAAACCCTAAGTACACTACAACCAATGACTCAAGGTTTCAAAAAACAGACACGTTTGACCCGGTTGACCCGTTTGATCTGTTGGTGACTTTATGTGTTGTAAACCATTCAAGCAATCATACACATATATCATACATGATTAACATTCAAGTGGATCATATGTATGCCATATTATCCAGGTGTATCACTTAGATCATCATACAACCAAGTATCATACAAGTCATGCGAATCTAGAACATTAACATGTCCACTAGTTATAACATAACTAACATGCCACACAAAGATCAAATCACGCACCACGTGCCATGTGAAGCCACTCACGACTTCACATCCTAAACCTTGCCAATCCTACTAAGTAGGGGCCTCAGATTCGCACACGTGTATGATGATCACATTCACATTCATTAACCATGTTCATTGCATTCAACATACACCACAACAATCAATTTTCAGTCCCAAACATGATGTCCTAACTACTAACCAACATCAACGTCATACATGATCATCAAAGTCCAAACATCACCCATGATTATCCAAGCATCCCATACAACTAATTTAACATGTTCTATCACATTACAATTCATCCATAAACATACTAACATGCTCCTAACATCCCAAACATGTTCAAACTATCATCCTTCAAACTTTGTGCAAATAAAGTTTCCCTTTTGGGAAACTACATTCCAACATCTATCAAACACTCATTGTAGTCATGAATTCATTACAATTACAGCATCTCAAGCTCATAACAACATCTAGACATGATTAACAATACCTAGTCATCATAATCTATTAATCATCATGAACAAAAGTTTCCACTTTTGGCAAGATATGAACAACAACATTCATTCTAAGATTTCTAGCATTCATATCAACAATCTAGCATCTAAGTATCATCATGAACACATCAACAACATCAATCTATCATTAGATCATCATGTCATGGAAATAAAGTTACTATTATTAGTAACCTATGAACACCTACATCAATTCATCAATTCTTTGCAAGATAAATACATCCTAGCATTCATACAACCTACTAATCATCATACATTCATCAAACAATCATCAATCATCCATAATCTCATCAATTTCGAATTAGGGTTTGCCTAAAATCAAAGTTCATGATCAATCCATTAAAAACATACAATTCGTGCATAATCAACGTTAAACAACATGTATTCAATCCAACTAACATACTAACATCATCATTTAACATCAATTTCGACCACATGAAGATCCATAAACGAATTAGGGTTCGGCCCTAACAAGAATTCCATAAAAACTTGTAAAATCTAACCTTTAAACGTGTATGGTTTGTATTTGATGATTCCAACGTGTCCTAAACCTTGAAATCGAACCAATTTCGTGATATCTTGCTTGTTCTAGGCTGATTTCGCAAGGAGGGGGTTGAAAGTGATGGTTGCGGCCGAATGGGGTGGGGATTAGGGTTTGGAATTGTTTTGTTTAATTTAATTTCCATATTTACCCTTTAAACCTTTGTGTTTTGGTATTTTATAAAAACTAGACTTTAAACTCTTTGTAAAGTGTTTTTAACTTAGTAATATAAAGATATAAACTAATGATAATCATTATATATTTTATCTTTATAAAAACACAAGACATACGAATAAATAGGCACGTTTCCATGTTACGCGATTAATTTCCTAATTAACATTTAAAACATGCAACACATAAACATAATACCATAATCACATAATCAATTAGATTATCAATAATGTAACATTATTAATTATTATTAGGTCACCAACGTTAAACGACAACTATGTGTGCTTACGACAAGTGTATGCAAGATGTAACGGATATAACGGAGTTTGGTAACGGAAATTTATCGGATGTCACATTATCCCCATGTTGAAAGATTTTTCGTCCCGAAAATTGCGTTACATGGTGAGAGTGTTCCATCACTGGTCTACTGCATTGGCACACAGAAATCAAAATCGAGTGAGTTTTGGATGAGTTGTCACATCATCCCCATGTTGAAAGAAATTTCGTCCCGAAATTTAAATCAATACCTTCGTTTGCTGGCATCGTCTTTTCGAATAGTAGAGGGTACTTAAGCTTCATTTGATCTTCTCGTTCCCATGTGAATTCAAGTCCACGTCGTGAATTCCAATGGTTTTGACATGGGTGTTTTGCTTTGCTTAAGTGTTTTCACCTCACGGTCCATCACCTCGAATGGTTCTTCGATAAAACGCAATTGTTCATCCACTTGAACTTCTTCTAGTGGTACGACCATTGTTTCATCAGTTATGCACTTCTTTAGGTTTGATACGTGAAATACATCATGGATTCCACTTAGCGAATCAGGTAGGGCTAGACGATAGGCCACTAGACCTATTCTTTCCACTATTTCAAATGGTCCAACGTACCTCGGATTTAGTTTCCCTCGCTTACCAAACCGAACTACGCCTTTCCATGGTGAGACTTTCAACAAAACCTTGTCACCAATCTGAAACTCTAAAGGTTTCTGTTTCTTATCAGCATAACTCTTTTGTCTGTCTCGCGCTGCAGCCATACGGTTTCGTATCTGCACAATCTTCTCGGTGGTCTCATGAATTAACTCGGGACCTGTTAGCTGACTATCACCAATTTCTGCCCAGCAAACTGGTGATCTACATTTTCTCCCATACAGTGCCTCGAAAGGTGCTGCCTGTATGCTAGTATGATAACTGTTGTTATAAGAAAACTCCACCAATGGCAGGTGAATTTCCCAGTTATTCCCGAAGTCAATCACACAAGCACGTAGCATATCCTCCAACGTCTGTATGGTACGCTCACTCTGGCCATCCGTTTGTAGGTGATATGCAGTACTCATATCCAATCGTGTACCCAAAGATTTCTGCAATGATTGCCAGAAATGTGACGTGAAACGAGCGTCGTAGTCGGAAATAATTAAGATCGGTACACCGTGTCTCGAAACGATCTCTTTAAGGTACAGTCGAGTCAATTTGTCCATCTTATCCGTTTCCCTAATTGCAAGGAAGTGAGCAGACTTTGTCAATCGATCCACAATAACCCATATCGTGTCACAACCAGTATTAGTCCGGGGTAACTTAGTAATAAAATCCATGGAGATCTGTTCCCATTTCCACATTGGTATCTCAGGTTGTTGTAACAGTCCGGATGGTTTTTGATATTCCACTTTTACTTTCGAGCAGGTCAAACACTTGCTCACATATGTAGCTACATCTGTTTCATGTTAGGCCACCAGTAGTGCGCCTTTAGATCATGATACATCTTGTCAGATCCAGGATGTATAGAATACTTAGATTTGTGTGCCTCGCTCATAACTAAATCTCTCAAATTTCCATAAATAGGCACCCAAAGACTATCCATGAAATACCCAATTCCATCATCTTTCACACCAGCTGTTTATCCATTCTCCTTAACAACACAGAGCCAACATTCTGTTTTTTAAAGCTTCTATCTGCGCCTCCTTAACTTGTTCGGGCAGTTGGGTACTGATAGTAAGTTTTAAAGCTCGCACCCGTCGGGTTTAGCTGTTTCCTTCCTGCTTAAGGCATCAGCAACTACGTTCGCCTTTCCCGGATGGTACTTAATAGCGCAATCATAGTCGTTTAGTAGTTCCACCCAATGTCGTTGCCTCATATTCAACTCTTTTTGCTCGAAGATATGTTGAAGACTCTTGTGATCGGTGTAGATGGTGCACTTGGTACCGTACAAGTAATGTCTCTAGATCTTTAAGGCAAAAACCACTACACCCAATTCTAAGTCATGGGTGGTATAGTTCTTCTCATGAACCTTTAGTTGTCTCGAGGCTTAGGCTATCATCTTTTCTCGTTGCATCAAGACACAACCCAATCCTTGAATGGATGCATCGCAATACACCATGAAGTCATCTGTTCCCTCTGGTAGTGCTAATATCGGGGCAGTACATAGTTTTTGTTTTAACAATTGAAAAGCTGATTCTTGGCTCTCACTCCATTTGTATGTCGTTCCTTTGTGAGTCAAGGCCATGAGAGGTTGTGCGATCTTAGAAAATCCTTCTATGAATCGTCGGTATATCCTGCTAATCCCAGAAATTGTCTTATCTAACTCGGCATTTTGGGTGTAGTCCAATTCTTTATCGCCTCAATTTTGGCAGGATCAACATGTATCCCTTTCTCATTACAATATGACCTAGAAATTGCACTTCTCGTATCCAAAAGTCACACTTTGAGAATTGGCATACAGCTGCTCATTTTTCAATAGTTCTAAGATCATTCGTAAGTGCTCTCATGATCCTCCTTGGTCCTAGAATATATCAGTATATCATCGATAAAAACAATGACAAACTGATCAAGATAGGGTTTGCACACGCGGTTCATGAGGTCCATGAACACAGCAGGTGCATTAGTCAACCAAAAGGCACAACCAAAACTCATAATGACCATAACGAGTACGAAACGCAGTCTTGGGAATGTCTTCTTCTCGAGTTCTAAGTTGATGATAACCAAATCTTAAGTCAATCTTCGAATAATAGCTTGATCCCTAAAGCTAATCAACAAGTCGTCGATACGAGGTAAAGGGTATCGGTTCTTGACTGTTACTTTGTTTAACTCTCTATAATCGATGCACATCCGGAATGTGCCATCCTTCTTTTTAACAAAAAGAACAGGAGCTCCCCAAGGTGATGTGCTAGGTCGAATAAAGCCCTTATCTAAAAGCTCCTGAAGTTGTGATGACAACTCTTGTAGTTTGTTCAGTGCTAATCGATAAGGTGCCCTAGCAATCGGGGCTGCGCCGGGAGTCAACTCAATCTGGAATTCCACTTGGCGGTGAGATGGTAATCCAGAAGATCCTCTGGAAACACCTCTGGAAAATCGCGCACTATGGGAATATCCTCCATTCTCCTTTCTTCTGCTTGCTTATCGGTTACGAGTGCTAGAATAGCACTATGGGAATATCCTCTATACAAAGGCTTTTGATAAACCACGTTTTCTATATTTGTTAGAGGTCAACGACGTTAGAAAGAAAAGTTATGTAATTCCTGAAGATGACCATGTGTAGTCCGATGCGTATAGTCCATTTTTTTCAATTTTTATTTTTTTTAGTTATCTAATTTATTTTAAGTAGTTAATTAAATTGATGTTATTTCTTTGCCTAGTAAAATCCTAAAAATGCAAATTGTTTATGGTTTTAGAATTTTAGGGGAGAATAGGTTTAGAAAGTAACATTATAAAAAATGAGAGAGGAGGAGAGGTAAGCTTTAGATTGTATTGTGATACCGATTCAATCTTAGGAAAATGATAGTACACAAGAACAAACCACTTGGGACTTTAAAAGTTTAAATTGAATAAGATGCGAAAATCAAAATACAAGTCTTTATAGTCTGAGCAATATAAAAGAAAAAATAATAGTAAACGGTTACTACCAAGGTAACACAAAGAAAGTAGACCTAGAGGTTGCTAGACCACTGATGATATGTTGGTAGATTTAACACAATAAATGATTAGACCTTGTTGGTGATCTCAAGATTAAACTAAGTTGTTTGACAAGCTGTGGTTATCATCTTATCTCTGGTTAACACAATCAACAAAATTCCAATAAGGGGTGACGAGCAGAATAAACACCACAAATTTGTGCGTATGACCAAAATATGAGCAAAAACACGTGATGAAAATATGCAAAAGCAATCAAACTAATACTTATATTGTTGGTGAGATCTGTGCAAAAAGAATAAAACTGCTCAAACAAGAAGATAGGTTATGTGCCTCTCTGCTGTACGGTGGTACTGACCTGAGGATAAGCATAACCTATATATTCTAGACTTCATTGTTGTTTGCCGCCTCTCTACTGTGCGGTGGCACTAACCTGAGGCTTGGCTTCTCTTTGAAAGCTCTAAGAATAGTTTCTTCTTGAATACTACCCTGAGACCGCTCAAAAATCTCTTAAGGAATGTTGATTACCAGATAGTGTGCGATCCACAAATGCTTGTTGAAATAATCAAACCTTAAACTGTCACCAATCTGTGTCAAAAGTCTGTGTATAGATTTAAGAGGACAAGTATACTAACAATCATCGTGGCTACAATTCTTGAAAGTCCAAATCAATGTGGGGATCTAATAGCACTAGTATGATTTCCTAAACTTGCTAACGACTCTAGATGAAAAACAAGAACAGAGCATCAAAAGGTTTTGATAACATGTCCCGAATGATTTGACTTACCTGTATGATTCGAAATTGAATTGGTCCATTTATGGCCAAAATGAATTGAAGCTGCCTTTTCAGACAATGAATCTATTAGATTTCCATCTTAGGATTTACACCTCACACAAAACCACAAAAACAAGTTTAGTTTTATATTTCAGTCTTAGTACTTTTATTTTGTTTAAATTTCGTCAATTTAGTTGTTAAACATCGGACTATGCCATGGAACTCAATCGGGGACTTAATCAACTAAAAAGGTCACGTCTGAGGTGACCACACGTGTTTTCAAATGTAAATGAGTCACGTCTGAGGTGACAAATTATCTTAAAAGGATCACGTTTGAGGTGATCAAAGGGTGTCAAAATTAAAATGATCATGTCTGAGATGCTCAAATGCTCATAACATTTAATCAAAGGTTAAAGGGATTAAGTGTGGAATGGTCATAAAGTCAAAATCATGAGTATGATCCACTCGCACGACTGGACCATGAGTATGGACCAACCGTACGAATGGACCATACTTATGCCCTAGATAGCCGAATGGAGCATGAGTATGAACCATTCACCCGAATGGCATATCAGATTGAGCCAGTCGCTCGAATGGAGCTGTGCGAATGAGTCAGTCGTCCGACTGAAATCCAGTCGGCCAACTGAATGTGATCGACTGAGCCAATCGCACGACTGAGGTCCAATCACCCAATGAATAGATGGAGCGAATGGGTCCAGTCGCCCGATTGAAATCAGATTCATATAAATAGGGCCATAGTCAATCGTATAAACTCATCACCCCCATTCGCCCTAAATCGCACAGCCTACCGTTACTCTGCCGAAATTTCTTCAGACCCAAATTAAGTTCATCTTGTGACATTCTGACGATCTCTATTGATTTTACATGTATAATGCGGTGTACTCTAACAAAAACTCTGTTGATTTGAGCCTTAAATCACGAGATTCGACCCTAACAAGATCCGAGACTGAAATTGGACAAATAACCTAAACTAACTAAGTAAAATGTTGAAATCTAGGTTATTAGATGATTAGTAGGTTGATTGCGAGCCTAATAAACCAAAGCACGATGTCTAATTTTATGATTTGGTCCAAATTCGAATTTCAGTTGAACGAACAGTGAGTCATGCGACTGGACACCCAGATGAACTCCAATCGCACGACTGAGCTGGCCGAACGACTCAGTCGGCCGAATGGATCATCCGAATGAGCTCAGTCAGCCGACTGAACCAATCACAGGCTCAGTCACTCGATTGAACTCAGTCGCATGCTCAGTCACCTGATTGACCTCAGTCGCATGCTAGGTCAACCGACTAAACACAGTCGCATGCTTCAATCGCATGATCGAACCAGACTAAGTTCAATCAGGTTAATTTGAACTGATTTTTGTTGTGTGGTGATCTAAAGTCTATGTGTCTTGTATTACAGATCTATGGCTGATAGGTGGTCCATCAATCCAAAGCACAACATTTGTGCCTATTTGGATGCCACAACTCGGAACGGTGCCGAGTTTGCAGGGATCATTGCATTCCTAAAGAGATCCTGGATTCACAGAGCTATATCCACACCGTGCACTCCCTATAGGTCTATCCAGCAGGCCTTCTAGGAGGGGGCATCAGTTGATCATTCACAAGAGCCCTACAGCATCCGGAGTTCCATTTTTGGGCATGATATCGAGGTGACTGCAGCTGATATTCGTCGAGTACTCGACGTGGGTGACAATGCAGATCACCCGACCCGGCTACACCCTCCGACAGTTAGAGGGTGCTTCCTCAAGATGAAGTACGTTGGGGACATAAATGCAGGTGTGCTGAACAAAAGCAACCTGTGTCCCTAGTTTAAGTACTTGGCGCATGTGATACTAAAGTGCTTGGCGTCGAGGAGGGGTGGGTTTGATGACCTCTCAAACCAGATCCAGAATGCCTACCTGTATGTATATATATGTATATATATATACACATATATATACATATATATATATATAATATATATATATATACATATATATATGTGTGTGGGTGTGTACATATATTGTATATATATACATATATATATATATATCTATACATATATATATGCATATATATCTATAAATATATATATAATATATATATATATATATGTATATATATATAGATATATATGGGATAGATCAAATGAAAACGATGTTTATAAGTATTAGAAAATGTACAAATAAGAGTTACATCCATATATGGGTTATATATATGTAAATATGTGTTACCAAATGTATAACTAAAAGTTACGTACATTTAGCTTATACAAGTTACATACGTAAGTCTTTTCGTCATTATGTTACTTCGAGTACATATAAAAAATATATAATGACCATGAAAAATATGATTGAATTTTACTTAAATATACTTCAAAAAATTCGAAAATTAAATCAATTATAAATTATGTGATTGGGTAGTGGTGGTTTTCATGGTTTTTAATTATAAACATGGTTTCCATTTGATCACTCTCCTATACACACACACACTCATATATATATACATATATATATATATATATATATAATATATATATATATATATATATATGTATATAATATACTAAGTAACACAAGGAAACACAAGAGAATAATTTTCAAGATACTTGTATATATTATTTCTCAACTCAAAGTTTAGAAGACTTTTACAAGCTTACAACAAGAGTTATAATAAGAAACAATATATACTACTATCTACAACTGGATATACTTTAATACCAGCTGGAATCAAAGTTTAGAAGACTCTTACAAGCTTACAACAAGAGTTACCATAAGAAACAATATATACTACTATCTACAACTAGATATACTTTAATACCAGCCGGAATCCTCTAACTAAAGCAGATACTACAAAGCTATAGTTTAATGTATTTTAGATGATGTCTTATCATGGTAGTCATGACATCTTCATGACTTACCTTTTGTCACCAACTAAAGTTGGTAACTTGTACTAACATATAAAGGTGAAAAAAAAGTGGAATAAAGTATGGTTAACTACATGGAATTTTGGGAAAACGACATGTACTATCAGAGGTCTGTAGCGGAGTGTTAGATACTATACTTATGTCTACTAGTTCATTAGCAGCATCTTCTGAAGGTTAATTGGCTTTGGAAGAACAAGTTCTTCGAAAACCTTTTATACTTTGAAAGAGGCTGCTTCTTCCGTGGCTTGGGGACTTCTGCTTTGGAAGTTATTGTCTTTGATTTCTTCTAAGTCTTGAACTTCAGAAGAGAAGAGTTTGTCTCTGGAAGTTGGAGCTTTTCCTTCGGAAGTTGATTTTGCACTTTGTCTTCGGAAGAACTCCATATCCTTTGGAAGTTCCATACTTAGCTTTGGAAGTCCTTTATAAGTTTTACCAAAAAAATTTTAAGTATTTTTTTTGGTTGCAACAGCTTTCTTCTTGATCAAATAAACTCCCCCTAGGCTCATGCTACCAAAACCTCACTTGTTCGTGCTTCTCAAATATTTCAACACCAAGGAAAACAGATACTTATTTGTTTCTATGTTCTTCCCGGAAGTGGTGCTGAGAAGTTTGTACAAATCATTCGTGGACAGGAGATCTAGTCTGTCACTTTGAATGATATGTACCCTCTGCTAAGTCCCTTTAAAGAGAGTTAGTTGACGGGAGTTATAGTCATACTCTCATCTAACTATTCGTTTCAATTCAGGCCCTACCACCATTTGTAGAAAGGCCTTGCCTTTGGGGGTTGAACTTTTCTTGTCTTTTTGCTCTCTCAGCTTCAACTCCACTTCAATCTTGGCTTTTGCAGTTAGCGCAGCAAGATGAAGGCTGCTAAGATGATTTCTGATGTGAGCAACTGTTTTGGAGTTGGAGGGATTGGAGAATGGTTTCTCTGCTAACCCAACAATGTCGAATATGCTAGAGTGTAGCAAAGAAAAGGCATTCAGCCTGTTGCTCTCTCCATTCTCTCTCTCCATAATAAAGTTGTGAAAGGCTTCATCAAACCTCCACTGGATAATTTTCTTTCTAGGCACAAGGAGTTGACTAAGAACCTTTTCCACTTTCTTTGTATTTAGTAGAGTAACTAGCTTTCTTCTCAGCTTCTTCTCTTCCTTGTTTATAGAGTTAGAGTTGAGCCCAAGGAGTTTAACAACTTGGTCCAGTGTTCCTCTAGGTAGATTAAGGAATTGATCTTTTGTGAGGGAACATGAGGATCCATCAATGTAAGTTAGCTTGGTAGAATACTCCTCACAGGAGATGTCACTCAAGCTTATGCATTTGTTGAGTTTCATCTTGATCTCCTTAAACTTCTCCAAGGAGAGACATTTAAAAGGCTAAAAGGATGGTCTGGAAGTTTTTTTGGTAATAAAGGTGTTTGGGTTCTGGGTAAGGTTTTAGGTTGAGGGACGATTAGTTAAGGTGGTTATGGTGATGAGATGGGTAAGGTGGTTGGTGTAGGTTCAGAGGTCTAAGGTTCAGAAATGGGTTCAGTTTTGATTGGGAAAGGATATCGGGAAGGTTCGGGTTGAGGTTGGGGTTGAGTTTGGGTTGATGGTTGAGGTTGAGGTATTGGTTTGAAGACTATCCTTGTACCCTTCTATACATCTCTTTCCTCTTTCCCATACGAATGTCGGGCTTGATGTCGTTGACAAGTCGCTATAGTGTCTTTTCAGACATAGGTCCTACCTGCCTACTAGAAAGCAATGAGCCCAAAGATAATCATTCATCCAGACATTCTCACCTATCTTCTTGGCAGCAGTGACCCCAACATCTTCTTCTTCTTCTTTTTCTCCCTCAACTTCTCTCTCGCAGCTCTCTTTCTCTTTTTCTCTAGTTGAACCTGCTCTTTGTTGAAGAGCTATATGATTATATCATTATCATGTGGAGGTAATTCTTGAAGAGGGAAACCTCTAGAGGTTAGGAAATTTATCCTTTCCCCCCGAAGATGCAGATCAGCATCCCTCTCCTCTCTTTCTCTTTCCTCCTCTGAGGCCAACCTTGCTGCTTCCTCCTTTTGTGCAATTTGCAACCTGGTTTCCTTTTCTAGCTCTACTAACTCCTCTAGTGGTAGCAGGAGTATGTCTTCACTAGCAGCTCCAAGCCTGATGAGCCTGTCAATGATCTTTATTCTCTTTTTGTTGTTGACTGCCTCCTGATTGGTTGTAGATGCTTTAGAACTAGCAGCTAACAACTTCCAGTTAGAAGTCTACCTTTCTTTTGAGCTTTTCAATCCTCTCCTCCTCCTGAAGCTCTTTCGTAGTCATCTTCTTCTTTCCTTTATCAACTTTGGAAGTGCTTAACTTTGGTGGTTCTTGGATGGAGGGTTTAGATTGAGACATGGTGGATGGAGATAGTGAAGTTGTCTGAGCTAGGGGTCGGTTGAGAAAGTCCTCACTATTCACCTCCGATGCCAGCTCTAGAATTGCATCTGTGATGATTAGATCTTCGGAAAAAGAGAATAGTTCTTCGGATGCTTCCATCTCAGCTTCGGAAGACTTAGCTTGTTCTTTCGAGGCTTTGACTTCAGCTTCGAAAGTTTGTAGGAATGCACTCTCTGTCCCGACTGTTTCAGTTGCTGGGCCATCGGTTCTTATTTCCCCTTCGAATTCAATCTCAAGTTCAATTTGGACCTTAGGTTGACCAACTTCTTCCATAGTGGTAGAAGGTGCACTTAACCTCTGAATCTCTTCAGCTCCAAAGTACATCATAGCCGCATTAGGGCTAGGTTGATCTATAGAAGATCAATAGAAACTTGAAAAAGAGCCTATAGAGATCTCTGAGCATCCTTGGGTCCATTTGTTAGACAACTTGGGAGGGCTCAAGAAAGATAGTTGCAATGGAAGCTGAAAATCTGGAAGTCAAAGCTTGGCTTGGTGGTTCTTTAATTGTTTGTCTCTGAACACTCTCTCCCTTTTCGGTAGCATCATCTTAAGAGATAGATGAGCTAGAGGAAGGGGTCAATGAGACCTGAATTGGTACATGCCTAACAGATCTCTCAATCTGTTTCTCAGCTAGTTGAGCCTTGAGACTTTCAATCTCAAATAGCTGAGTGGCAGACCTATCCTCTAAGCTCTTAACCTTTGATTCAAGATTTGAGACTTTAGAAAGTAGGTCTTGAATGATGAGTTGCATGCTACCCTCATCTTCTTTTGAAGAATTATGAGGAGATGAGGTAACATACCTTGTATGTTTACCCTCACCACTAGATGTGGTTTCATGCCTAAGGATGTCTCTTTTAGAGTCATCAAAAGGCACGATTGTCATAGATTTAGTCTCAAAGATGTTACCACTATCCTGAGGATCCAATGAGTTTCCTTCAGTACTGGCTGCTGAATCTACATGAGTCCCCTCCACATCCGTGGGACTCACCTTAGTTGGTTTTAACTGATGTGGGCTAGAGATAAAAGTTCCCTCTAGGCTCTATTGATCCATGAGAGAGTGTTGTGGATCAACTTCATTGCCATGAAGAGACATAATCTCCTCATTAGTTCTGAATAGAAGGTCAGTAAAGGATATAGAAGTTAAGCCAAGTGACCCGAGACTTTGGTCAATGTCTAGTGGCATTGAGCCTTTGGTGGGGTTGTCCCTTTTTGGTTTCTAAGGAGAGTGTTGGGACTCGTCTCGAGCGCTTGCAACCTAGGTTTGGGGCTTAGGGAATTGTGGCTGAGGAGACTCAAATCCCATTTTGAGGTTGAAGGAGAATGATGGAGAGATCTCTAACTGAGTGGGAGGCCATGGTTCCACTCTAGTCTATTTGGATTGAACAAGAGGGACTTGCTCAATCAGAGTAGACTAAGCAAGGGTTCAGGAGGTGTGTGTGTTTGATGGGGTGAACATGCAAAAAAGGGGTAGTTATTGGTGTGGGTTCATCACCTATAGGGTGAATAGGGATGTCACCAGGACCCATTGGCTCAATCATGCCTGGAAGAAGGTCAGTGTGTCTTCCAGTGAAGTTGGTGGACACTCTCTTCAAAATCATGAAGATGGTCGGTCTCATTTGAGGGACATGTAGAGCAACTGCACAGACAAGCTGACTCTGGTCCAACTCAAAGTTGATTATGTTTGAAGATACTAGGATACATAAAGAATGTGTCCTTTTGGAGGTTTCTAAGAAGATTGATCTGCATAAACCTTGAATAGTTGAAGCGGAGACTCTTCACTAATCCATGAACTAGGCAGCCCACCTTTGAGTAGAAGGAGAAAGCCTTCGGAATCATCTCATTGACTTTCAGCCGGTGCCAACTTCGGTGTTAAAGCCTCTACCAAGCCTCGGAACTCTAAATCCTAGTTCATATGGATTTGATCCCATCCCCCAGACTAATTTGACAAACAGTGAAAAACAACATGAAGTAAGAACTTATAGTTATAATAAAAATTGAACTTATAAATAGTATCTATTCACATCTCCATCATATCCCATTTGAATATAGGTGTCGTCGAGTTTGACTTGGGGAACTCAGTAGGAGCGCCTTCATAATAAAGCTCCAGATGCTCCCGGATGACCTGTTCGGTAATGACTAACTCCTTGCTGAAATGCTTGTTCGGATAACCCTAGCTCCATTGAGGAGTACTACTGACCGTTCCTCCTGAAATCTTCCATATGGTCCAAGTAAATGGTAGGATTCACGATCAGAGAAGTGAAGTAGGGAGATTGGGTAAGAAATGAGATGATCTTAGAGAAATCAACATCCTTGGAAGTATCAAGGAATGCGACTTGGTTGTGCTGAGGGTTAAGTGCCATTGTGAGAAAGGAGATGATGAAACAAGTTAGAGCAGGGTGAATTTGAGTGAAGAAGGCTTTGGATGGTAAATTGGTAAAAAAATTAAAGTGACGAGTCAAAATTATTTAAATGGGTCAAATGTCGGTGTTGGGTGCATAAGGTTAAAAGATAGTTTAGGGTTAAATGTGATAGTGGTGGCAAAGTGAAAAACCATTCAAAGATTCCAACACCATTAATAAAATCTTTGCTTTTTACTGTGCGGAGCCCAAAGGTTTCCATTATAGGGAGAATTCTTCCGAAGGTAAAAGTATTTCCAAAGGGTTTTCTTTTTCGAAGCCAAACTTATTTCTGAACGTAAATGAATTTACTTCCAAGAATAAGAGTGTCTTCCAAAAGAAGAAGTTTTCAAGCTTCGGAAGCATTGAAGATAAGCTTCCAAGACTAAAAACTATTCAGAAGATTAAACTTGAATTAAGATAATTACCTTCGGAAGATAATGAGAAGTTCTTCCCAGGGTAATTTTCTCTTTGGAAATACTCACACTTAGTGAAATGTGAAGAAAAACTTTTTGTAACAAGGCTTAGATTGCACTTGACAAAAGACAAGACACATGTGAGAATTTTTTTCAAATGAAACATATTAGTCAATGTTTATCATCTCAATAGCCGTAATGAGATACTTAAATCTTGGTTCATCAAAGGCTTTGGTGAACAAATCAGCATATTGTTCATTTGAGTCAACTTTGACTAATTTAATCATGTATTTCTCATTAATATCTCTAATGAAATGGTATCTGATATCAATGTGCTTTGTCTTGGAGTGCTTCATAGGATTTTCAATGATGGAGATAGCACTGTTGTTATCAATGTGGATAGAACCTCCTTTTTACTTATTTTAAACTGAATTGGGGCTGGAAATACATGTATGAACATTTTTATAAAATGGGTTTATACCTATATGTATGTGTGTGAATGTGTATGTGAGTGGGTTTGATTGGAGTGATAAATGGTCTTATGATGTTACCATGTTCTTGTTCTAATGCTTAGTATGTAACGTTTTGACCATCTATAAAGAACACACCTGGTAAATCATTACCCACGTGCGTCATTATCTCATCAAACACGACTTTTTGGTCCGAATTAAGTGAATGTTTGGCACATAACTGTTCAACTTCAACAACTATCGCATACTACTCTTGCACCTCACGATGGCGTACATATTGTAAGTCAGCATCTTCTGTTATGTCCGGAAGATCGAAATCATGGAGATTTTTACCCATAGATTGTAGAAACACCCTAATTTCAGTAAGAACAAATTTTGCACTCGTTCACGACTATGACAATGTAACCTATGGTCTTCAGATAATAAGTCAAAGTGGTCATTCCATAACTTTCGGACATCTCCAGGTTCGCAAAAAATTATTATAGTCGCCAATAACCTTCTAAGAGCATTGGGAAACTAAAATAGAGATGTTTCTGCGAAAGATTGCGATAAACTTTCATCGTTCTCAATTAAGCCTATCTCAAGAGATGCTTTTCGAAACGTCATGTGCTTTACGCCATTAACTGTGCAATGATCTTCAAAAGAAGTAGGCCCTTTAACATTTGATAAAAGTAGGCGTAAATAGTACCTTTCTCCTCAGCTGGATTAGCATAAACAATATGACCTCTTTGTGGTTTTTGCAAACGACGATTCCAACAACACGAGCCTACATTCCACGTGAAATGTTTTGGAAAATCTTTATACAAATATTGTCTTGTTGTTTCATCTACTCTATTTGTATCAAAAATGCAGTCAACATGGTTCTTTTCTCTCTTTCTCTGTCAACAATTTCAGACATTATATATTATCCCTAAATCTAACCATTTGATGATTAGGAAGATGTAGTTGTAAGGCCAACACAACAGGATGAATTTGAGAAAGAGAGAAGGAAAAAATGCGCCACATAGCCTCTAGGGGTGATACATAGCATGCATCTTGAAATCTCTTTATCTCATTAATGACAACCTCTTTCTCCTCTTGATTGATTTGAATAACTTGTTTATCATATCCTTTGTAAACATATTTGAAAATATTTCACAGATTTTATACTTGAGCAAACCTCTACATTCATGTGACAGTTGAACATCATTAAAAGCCTTGGGTTATATGGGACAACCCATCTATTATCAAGAGTTTTTCCTCGTACATCCACTTTTATTCCATTATTTCTCCTTCGATATAATGGATATGCATCGTCTCCTTGTGTTGTCTGTTCATTAAGCTGCCTGGGATAGCGAAAACGACAAATTGGAGGATCACCCTGCATGCAAGGATTGTTTGTTCGTAAATGTCCGCAAGGACCATGAATCATGTGCTTGACAACAAGCTCGTGCAATTTGGGATATCTTGATATGTCGGGAATTTCAACACACACAATCTTATCATAATGGTCAGGATTATTGATTTTGTGGCGGGTACATGATAAGAAGAAAATGTGCATGTGGCAAACCACGCCTTTGAAACTCGATAAGATAAACGTATGCTTTGACTTCTCCTAGAATATGTTTCTTGAAGAGTTGTTCCTTAAGATCCTCTAATTTAGCACGAAACACTCTTGAAACAAGCTCTGGACCATCTTGTGCAGTTTGACCAACTTTCAAATTATCACATATCTCAGGCCACCGAGGATTACACGTCACTGTAAGAAACAAATCAGGTTTTCCGTCATCTTGAACTAAAGTCATCGCATCCAGAAACCGACGACGCATGTCGCGAGGCCCTCCGATAAACGTATGCTTTGACTTCTCCTAGAATATGTTTCTTGAAGAGTTGTTCCTTAAGATCCTCTAATTTAGCACGAAACACTCTTGAAACAAGCTCTGGACCATCTTGTGCAGTTTGACCAACTTTCAAATTATCACATATCTCAGGCCACCGAGGATTACACGTCACTGTAAGAAACAAATCAGGTTTTCCGTCATCTTGAACTAAAGTCATCGCATCCAGAAACCGACGACGCATGTCGCGAGGCCCTCCGATGAAAGATGTAGGCAAGACAATCCGTTGTTCCACTCTGTTTGGATTAACCTCACCAGCATTAATGCAATCCACAATACCTTGATATAGATCTGCTCTTATCTTAGCCTGGTTTCATTCACAAAATTGTAAACACTGTGTCTCAATCTTTATGTAAACATCCACAGCAAACTGTTGTAGCAATCTACCACCGAACAGAAGCACATTGTCAACGGACCGAATTTGGAATTTGTAACAATAGTACTCTCTCATAGCTACGGTTGTTCTACCACGTCGTGGTTTGCCTCTGAATAATTATGATGTTTAAAAACAAATTATTAATTAAAAAATACACGTTAGGGTATTATTTTATCATCACTTAAAAAGATACATAAATTGTTGGTACCTTCCATTTCTTCGTCGATGTTGTCATTATTGTTGTGAACTTCATTGAGTAGTACTCCTTGACGTGGTATGTTAGGATGCCAACCCGACTCACCATTAGGAAAAACAAAGGATACAATAATGGATCGTAACAACCAAAGTAAGGCTGGATAGTTTGACTATATTCTGACCTACCGTACACAACAATACTTCTTTTGTACGAAGTGATATTGTCGTTACCTTCAACCCAAATACCAGTAACCTAAAAAATGTTGCATTACAAATAAGTATATCAATATGTAGTGTACGGTAGAAGATCCGCAAGTTGAAATAAAAATATATTATTTAAACCTCGGATGTCGTTGGTCGGTTGTACACCCTTTGGTCAAGATCCACGGAAGCATTTAAAGTGACTCAATAGTTTTCTAGAGGTCCTAGTTCCGCAAGACTTCGAAATGTGTTCACATATGGGTTTGTAGAAAGAGCACGTGTCATCATCTCAGTGATGCTTTGATCAAGATTGGGCCATTGGAGTCTATGATCTAATTAGTCGATTTTGTGATATATTCCTTTATGTGCACGAAACGTATAGACACTGTCTCTCATATTGTTCATTGTATCATCAATGTAACACCATTGAGGCAAAAGAAAAATCGGTGTTATAAGCACGTATGTTTTGCCTAAACATTTTTCCAACTTCATCTTGCGACGTGAAAAGTTGGTACAATTCATCTGGAATTTCTGAATTTGCTAATATTGTTTTTCCACTCATACAACAAAATCTTGCAAATTCAAATGTGAATCGTTTTGCTCCACAATGAGGACATGGACCACGTTCCTTTAAGACACGATGATCTCTAGGTATACCATCATAAACAAAATCATATGGATCCTCTTCTACGCCCGAAATGTTTCGAATGGATGGTTGAATTGGAACACCTAAGGAATTTGTTGTTATAAGTAACAGGAGTTGTAAAAGATGTCAAGTTTAATGAAAAAACTTTGTTAAATAAATAGAAACCTTGTGATGTTTCGGGTAAGACTTCATTGGAGACACGATGGTCTCTAGGTCTACCATTGTAAACAAAATTATATGGGTCCTCTTCTATAATCTCATCTCGGATGGATGGTTGATCAACAACGTCTGAAAACTGAGGTAAAAGTTTCCGCGGTTGAATTCGAATACCTAAGGAATTCCAAGTATTAAGTGATGAAATATGAAAAGATGTCAACTTTAATACTGAAAGCATTGTTCAATAAAATATAAACCTCGTGATATTTTAGGCATGACTTCGTCATTTATAGAGGGGAGTGTTGTTGTCGGAGTACTATCATCCGTTGGAGCACATCTAATTTGAATACCATTTGAATTACGTTTTCCATCGGCTTTGCGTGTATCATAGCATGCTTCATCTCGAGCCTTTCGTTTTCCAGTCGAACTACATGACACATCTGTTTTTGCATTTGTGTTATTTGACTACTATTAGTTTTCAAGATTCTTAATGGCATCCTTTCCATTATGGATAACTTTGGGGGACATGGCTTGCACCAACCTTTGATAGCTTGTTATTTTCTTTTCAAGAATCATAATATCATCTATTATACTCTTTTCTTTTTTCAGCTGACGTAGATGCACTTGAGGTAGAAACATCATTACAATCTTTTGATTGCCCATTCTCTTTATGTGAAGCATAATATCACGCCTTGTACTCCTTTTGTTTTTCAACTGACGTAGATGCACGCGAGGTAGAAACATCAATATGATCTTTTGGTTGCCAATTAGTCATTGTAAATTGATAAATACCTTGTAAATTAAATAAAAAAGACTTATCATAGACAATCAATTTATGAAAACATCATTACAGTAACAGTAGACTACATGTGTTCTGAGCATCATAACTGAAAAAACATTAAGTGAAAAGTCAAACTAAAGAGCTGGTGAAACGAAGGTCTCCACAAAAACTACACCCGTGGAACCACGAAACGAAGTAACAGGATAAAAACATTCCAAGGGCTCTACATCCATTTTAATTTCATAAAGCTTTCCCAAATTGGTCATCACAAACCAATTACCATTTGTCACAAAATGTGTTATGTCACATCATAATGACAGCGAGACAGGAGGGATCGGAGAACATGACAAGACCTTAATCCAGTGCTCCTCTTGTAGCAACCATAACTCAACTAACATCTCGCGTATGCCAGTACTAACAAACATGTGAAGTTCATTTTTTACATTCACTAAATCTCCAAAATAAATTCTTGCAGAAGGAACCGGTTGAAAGCTTATCTCCTTAAGCTGCTTTGAATTAACATCAAAACAAATCACCACATTTTTACCTCCAACCAAGCACTCGCAAACAGTGAAATATAAAGTATTAGCACATAACGTAGCAGTTGACCAAGAGAAGGAGGGGATAACGTACTCCGGTCTTGTTACGAAAGGTATATTTCTCCAAGAGGCTGATTTCCTAGAATAAATAGATGCACAAAGTACACCACACCTACGCTTTACATGCAAGACCTTGTAATCAGCGTAAGCATCAATGTACAAACCAATAACGTCAACATTATGTTGAAAGAAGTCGTGGCAACGACAATGAGGTGTTGACAAATACTTGTAAGCATTGGTGACTGGATTCCAAAGAAGCAACTCAGATGTATGACTCAAGCGAACACGCAACAATCCATCCAAATGTGAACGAATCGAGAAATCATGAAATGGAGATGGGACGATGGTGCTTGGCCCATAATCACCGGTTTGAAAGTCAATTGGACGAACATAGCACATTTGGTCACCAATTAAGAGGATTCTTCGATTAAATGAATTTAATGAGCGGGAGCAATGTACCCTTGCAAAGTCTTCTGTTGACAGGAATGCATACCATTCCTTACAAACAGACTTAAAACGACATAGAACCTTTGTTGGCAGCCTCGTTAATATCTCAAAAATGATTATTTCAACCAGTAGGGCAACCATGATGACACCTTCGTTCACAAATATTGACTAATTATATGTATAATATAATTCTCCAATGAATTAGTATTTAGGTGAAGAAAACTGTGGTTACACGATACACTAATATGAATGAATATTATGCAAAGTAAAACATAGTTCTACTAATTAATGCTTATAATAATATTGTCTACACACATCGTGAGATTGATATTTTGTATGGTGATTAGTTCACACTTTATATCTTCTTTTTATTAGGGTTGTTGGTTTCAAGCACGCCCGTTGTAATAATCAGTGTTTAAGTATAATGTCTGTGTTTATGATTTGATTACATTTGCCTTCTTCTGTTCTTTTACAAAATTTATAATACGAATATGAGATTTTGTTTTTTATAGTTAATGCATGAGATAGGAATATAAGTTCTTTGTAACTTCGTTACATCAAATTAAAATTAGAACGCAAGAAAGGTCAAAACATTAATAATAAACGTCTAACCATAGAAGTTAATTAAAGAGTTCATTGTAATCATGTTAAAATGAACATGACTCTAAGGACGATCAATCTTTTCAATATCACGTGCCTCGGGCATGTTTGGTTCATAGGCAATTGTTGTTAAATCTGTAGAAATCAAAATATTTTCTGAAAACAAAAGAGAATGTATAAGTTTATGTAAGGTATAGAGGTTTTGAAATAGTATTCTTTTAAAAAATATATATTTATAAGGTAATACATACCCTCCGGTAAATGAACCAACTTCACTCGAGATGCATACACTATAGAATTTCTTGCGATTGCTAGATAAGTTCTAAACATATTTGTCTGCTTCGAGTCATATAAAAGCATCAGTATTATGTGACCGCTGACACATGTATTTAATTTTAGAATCACAAACAAATTTATTATATTTTTATATACAGCGAAATTATAAAAAAATAAATATTTTATGCAATCATTGACTTACGTCGCATCTTGAAGAACCAAAACAAAATGGTATCGTTCTTTTTTTCGTTTACCCATGACAATCCGTCCAACAACATCTACAATGATCGTAAGTGTTCTTATTGAGGAAATTTAGGTATATACGATATATATCTAACAAATATAGATAAATCGAGAAACTTAAAACGTACCAATTATTAACTTTTGGTGTCTTCTATCAATGGATACAGACAAAAAACCTCTTAGAAATGGACTTTCAAACGTAATGAGTTTAGTGTATTCACTGATGACAATCTTGACCTCACCACATAGCAAGATGTACTCTTCATATGTTGGATACTCTTGATATTTCAAATTCTCAATTTGAAAACGACTAAGTACAAATACATTGGCCACCAAATCCATATTATTATAAAAGTCCATTAAATATTCCGGGACAAATGCGGCTATTTTTTGTCTCTAAAAACAAAAAGAGTGTTCATAATGTAAAATATAAAAAAATAATTTTATATTTTGAAAAGGAGAAAAGAAAATCATTTATGTTTGATCAAGAAATATAACCAATAATTTGCTCTCAACAGTGACTTCTGATATGAACTCAACCCAAACAAAGGGAATAGTATACCAACTTCCATAATTTGTGAGTGAAGAAAAAGAGTCAACAATGGAATGAACATCCATGCTTAAATCAAACCTCCACTTTCTTATTTAGTCTGTAAAAATATTGAATGATTTGATCTTAACACAAAAGAAAGGTGTATGTTATTTTTTGCTCAAAGAGTTATGTAACTTTTTACCCATTTGTAATTTCAAAACATATTTCACATTTATTATTTTTGTATATATTGTTTTACTTTTTCGTGAACTTATAAATATAAACACTTATTGAAGTATTAATTTATTAATGATTATTTATGGGTCATGTGTTATGTTAATTAAGATTAAGAATTATGATAATCAAGTCTAACTATGATATTTAGAAATTAGACGATTAAAATTTTATACTTGGAACATGTATAGATTCGGTTGAACTTGAGCAATTACTTATCTTTATGTTTGTAAGTAAATTTTTACCAAATAGTTTTAAGTAAACCTTATGATAAATAATAAAACATATTGAAATATTAATTATTACTATTAATTAATTAATATTTCTCGGAGATAGTGTGATGTTAACGAAGATTAAGAATGTGATAATTAAGTCTAGTTATGACAATTAGAAATTAAATGGATAAAAATTATGTAGTTAGGACATGTACATATTTAGTTGAGCTTGATCAATTAGTTATCTTTAAGTTTGTATATAGATTATAACCTAGTACACTAATCAGAAACTAATTCATAAATTGATTTCTTTTTGTAAAGTCAATTGACATTGATACTACATTTAGTAGATATTAAAGTGTAACTTTGAGTATTAGCTTTTAGATGGTTTAAATTATTATATATCGATTATATTTTGGGGATATCTATCGATCAAAAATCATGATTTGTAAAGCTTACACCAAAAATGCCGACATTGAATGGATGTAGGCAATATGTTTAATCAACAAAAAAGGAGTCCTATACCTAGTTTTCTATAAATTCTTAAAAGAACACAGTACAACATGCAAGTAGTAGGTGCTCTTTCAATTAAAATTATTAACGAAGTACCAGCAATAAAATGTAATGCACTAATTATTTACCTGCACAAGCTCTTCCTAAATACAATAGCAATGACCTTGTAATGTCAAAACAAATAAGAAAATAGAATTATAAATCCAATCTCATCTAATAAACACAAATAACCGAAACACATATTGCTAGCTCTAATTTACGATGCAATTTGAGTTGTTAAAACGAACTCAATAATTAAAAAATAGATGAAACTCACACCACGTCGACTCCTTCATAAGTAAAATGCTATTATTTAACCCCCGATTTCAACCCACCTATTTCAAAAGTGTATTCGGGTCAAACCACGTAACAAGTTGTATGGAACACTTGTTTTCTATTTTAAGTAGTGATTGTGTAACAAATTACTAATAGACTCATCAAAACTTAAACCATGTTGCAAATAGAAACCACACAATTAAATACATCATACCAATACCAGTTGTCTTTTTATTAAAGTTTGCCCACTTGACCCATTCAATAAAATTTACTCATTCGGCCTTTTAGAAAAGATTACCTATTTGACTCGTTTACCTATTTGGCATGTTTAATTTTTTTAAAATATATTATATTTAAATTTTGGTTTGGCTTTAAATAATAGCATGATGGTTTGGCTAAAACAAAAGTTACTGATCGTGAATGAAAAGTATATTAGGCTCATGATAATATTACTAAAAAGTACATAGGTGTAAATAAAAGTATAAAATATAGAACATTGATGTTTTATTTTAAATCAACTTTGTATCATTCATTTAAACAACTATCTTTCAACAACTTCCGTAAAAAAATAAATTTTCATGGATTCATAGGCATCAGTATTCTATGCAATGATTTTCCAGGTAAATTAATCGAATAATAAGGTTATATTAGTTGCTACTTGCACCTGCATAGAAATATTTAACCCCTTCTTTCAACCCATCTCATTAAAAAATGGACATAATCATGCCCAAATAATGGCTATTATATAACACCCCCCGCCCCCGGGTCAACATTTGGTATGTGTCAAGCCTGCTCAGGTCAAACCGGGCAATAGGTTGTATAAAATACTTGTTTTCCCAATACAATAACAATAACCTTAAAAATAATAAAACTTTTGAAATATTAATTATTATTATTAATTAATTAATATTTCTCGGAGATGTGTGATGTTAATGGAGATTAAGAACTGTGATAATTAAGTTTAATTATGGCAATTAGAAATTAGTTGAGCTTGATCAATTAGTTATCTTTAAGTTTGTATATAGATTATAACCAAGTACACTAATCAGAAACTAATTCATGAATTGATTTCTTTTTGTAAAGTCAATTTACATTGATACTACATTTAGTAGATATTAAAGTGTAACATTGAGTATTAGCTTTCAGATGGTTTAAATTAGAATATATCGATTATAGTTTTAGAACCCTAGGATTGTTCTTGATCGTTCTTGGATCTAACATAAATTTTTTTAACCCTAGTGGAGGTTTGGGGCAAACCCATGATTAAGATTTTTTTAACTTCCTAAGACTATGAAAAGCTTAAAACTACTACCTTAGTTACTACACCAAATAAATAATAGTGTAAAAACAACTGCAGGCAGCAGTCACAACCGATTCAATTACCAATTTTTAGAACATAATATTTAAATATCTCCTCCCTTGCTGGAGAATATAATATATGATATACTGGTTTATGATAACAACAAATACAAGTAGGTACACATTAAAAAAGAAGCGTTTTATCACCAATGAGCTATTTGGTTGAACAAGCTAGAGGGAAAGCCATAGATGGTGTTCAAAGGATTCTTGATATTGAACCCAAACAGGTAGAGTTATTCTCAATTTATTAGATAAATTTTGACCAACTTTTGGTCAAATGGGTGCCAATTTGAGTAGAGATTGCATTTTGACTTTCATGCACCCAAGCAAACCATTCTTCATTTTACAAATGTTCAATGTGCATCAATCTGTTTTTCAAGAAAATTTGATAGCTTGATTCCCATCACAAAATTGGTATCAATTCCAGAAAGTCAAACAATGTACCATCAAGTAAAACTAAAGAACTATCTATACTATATTAATATTCATTTGACAAGGGCAAGTAGGTACACAACTGCAGGCAACAACATCTTATCTACCTAAACTCAACTTGACAAATAGTTTTTGTTAAAGTTTTGGGAGTAGGATTCTAAGATTATGATAAAAGAATGTTCATCCATATTTGACCATTATATCCATTTGTTACATAATTCATTAAGTCTCTTTCATACTGCATGCTATTTCTTTTCATAAAATGCTTAAATGAATCCACATACATATACTAATGCAAAAGAGTCATTGTTTAGATGGTAATACAATCTACATTTGATTGTATTAGATGATGTGTCAATGATTAAAGATTTTCATTAAACTGTCTATAAAGCCAAATGCTACATATTTTGGGACAAATGTGTATGCGATTGTACCTGTTGATTGAACTGAGCAAGAATGGAGTTTTTTTAGTATAAGTAGCTTTTAGAACGAACGAATTCAACAATTTCACAGAGCCTGCAATGACCAGATCATAATATTGTCAGTAGTGTATAAGATAAAACATCCAACTGTGAGGATTATTGGAATCAACAGTGATGCAGGATGTTGGAGTCATCATATAATATGTTATTTGGGAAGCTCGTTTTAAGAAGCCTCTTTGAAGATTATTTTGATGCAGCAAATCAAACCAAGCAATCGATGGTATTCTTGGATTCGGGCAGTCAAATGCATCAATGCTTTCATAGATTTCTTTGGCTAAAAAGGTGAAAAAATGTTTTCACATTGTTTGGATGGTAATAGAGGAGGTGGCATTTTTGCTATTGGAGAGGTGGTGCAGCCAAAAATAAAGACAACACCAATGGTAGATGACCAATAAGTTGTCTTTCTTTGTATTTGCATTGTGTTTTATTGATTGTGGGCGAGACATAATTGTTTACTAAACGTTTAATTTAACATAAGAACATAATTATGTAAAATTAAAGGGAAACCAACAGTTAACCTGACATTAAATGCCATTCACCAAGTAGCTTCAGATTCATGTTCTATTTCTCATTCAAAACATTAAACCAACAATTAACCTAATAATTAATAACATATGCTTCCAAAGTTCCAGCTTATGTATAGACATCACTGATTTACTGCCATCAACAACTATAATTTATCTGCACGATTCTCACCACCTATGAAGGGGCATTTATACATACAATAAAATCTAATCTTAAGTCCATATGGGTTGTCTACTTCGTCATCATAAACTTTAAGCATGAGCACAAGTTTTATGACTTTTATCAAAGAGGACAAAATACATAATAACAGTTGGACATTCATGAATTGATGTTCAATTACTTTTCCTCTCCTTCCAAATAAAATGGTATGCAGCAGTTTCGAAGTGTCATCATTCACCTTCCTCTTTGATAACTTGTACAGAACTGAAAAGTTATACAGGGTTTAGACTTCTGATGGAAAACAGAAAATGCACATCAAGTAGGGATTGGCACATTGAAATTTATAATAAAAAAGCTTCACAGATTACACTTGAATACAGGGGTGTTTTCTAGTGGGATACCCCCGCGTTGCTACGCTGAACTCAATTTTAAAGTATTGAGTTATTAAACTATCTCAAGCAAAAAGATATGTATAACAGGGTGAACAATTGACTGGTATACACGTAAGTTAATATATGGTGATGAGGCTTAAGAGTCATGTGTATGACCAAATGCTCCCACTTTAGTGTGCTCATTATGATGTATTGTTCATTAGAAGATAATTAACCTGAGATAGCTAATCAGTTGATCACATAGGAGAACGAAAATGTAGTTCAGTTCCTAAATCACCTAAATGCAGTGAAACTAATATGAAGTCAAAGAAAAATGCAGAACTTACTAAACGGTATATTGACTAAACAAAAGTAACCTCACACTATTCAGAAGTAACTATATTAAAAGATATATCAAACGGACAAATTTCTACTTAAAA
Source organism: Flaveria trinervia (assembly GCA_025506515.1). Taxonomy (NCBI): domain Eukaryota; kingdom Viridiplantae; phylum Streptophyta; class Magnoliopsida; order Asterales; family Asteraceae; genus Flaveria; species Flaveria trinervia. The sequence continues at coordinate 30,265,312 of CM046451.1, read as the reverse complement.
CTTAAACTCTTACAGAATTGAAAGTATGTATGTGTGTATACCTCAAAATCATCCTACATTTTCTTTTGAATCGACAAAGACCTTTAAATGAATTTATTGATCAACAAATCTATAGTCATCTTCATATGCATCAACTATAACAACTACAGTTGTGATCAATGGAAAGTGACAAGTGCGATATATGATTTCACTCATGTCCTGATTTTGAGTTAGCTAAATGAGCATCAGCCGAATAAAATATGTAACAAAAGAGCTGATGACAGCTAGCAACTACGCAGCATGATAGATAGAAATGACCAACAATTACCAACCTATGTGCTACAACTTACATTAAAGAACTTCTATGCTAGTCTTAAAGTTAGGCAAGCATAATTACTTTTGAAAATCTTGGGTAAAACAGTAAAGCTCAAATAACATCATTATGTGTGTCAAAAGGTAGAAACTCATCATGATTTTCTAATAAACCAAGGCAATTATATTTCAAGGATGAATCATCTGAATAGGCATGAACCAAACACTCAACCTTTCAAATATAAGAAACTGGTTGTAATTCATGTTTTTGGTAATTTTTTGTTTGATTTTGATTTTACATTTGATGTTTAGAATTATTTAAATGTAAATCGTAAAACATGAACTAAGCACTCAACCTCCGCATCAAATTTTGCGAACTATGTTAAAAGCAAAATGGTTCTATATGTTTTTATTTTTCATATTTCACCAAAATAGGTGTACTTGGAAAACAACAGCCATGAGGATCTGCTTACTATACCATTTTTGCATATGTCCACTTATGCTTCTTAACGTGTGAGAGAACATACCTGGGTGGTGTTTGCAACACCCATATTGGTGGTTCCAAAAGATTGCACAACCTAGTCTAAGTAGAATGCATGCTTAGCTTTCTGAAAACAAGTTTTGGATAAGTGTAATACCAACTTTCTCAATTTTATCTTTAATAGCCTAAGCAATCTGGTAGCAAGTTTGCAAAGTTGAAGACAAACAAACAAATTTCAATATTAAAAAAAAAGAAATTTTATGCACATATCTGACTACTCTCTATATAAATACATATACAACAGAGTGTTTAAGCAATATTCAACTTGGATGAAAATGCACATCCTTTAGAACAATTCATTAGCAATCAATTTTTTATTATATAAATGTACCTACAACATATGTCTTGTTGCACACTTTGGAGGTTTGCCAAGAACAACTTAATAAGTAAAATTGACCTGCAAACAGAACCAACAATTAGTCAACATCTAGTATGAACCTTGGTGATGAACAAGGATAGGATTCCGATTATAAACAGAACATGCATACAACAACTTTCAGGATAGTAATCCTATGTCATTGTGAAGTTGCAAAGTTACATAAAGTTTAAAGGCTAAACTGTGGTTTTTTGTTTTTTATTTGCTTCAAAAGAACATAGTAAACTGATTAAAGTTGCAAGCTTGCCAATGGTGTAAATTTAACAAATATATCAAAGAATCGTTTACTTGTTTGTAGCAAGCTCTACATATTGGTACTTGCTACCTTATAATTTTTGTTTGCATCAACAAAAACCAAAACCAAAAAGAAGAAAAAAACATGTTATCATATAAAAATATTATCACGAACTATTAATAAAAAATAGATAAAAACGACTCATGTTGTCCACAGTTCATGAAATGTGGAGTAAAAATTGTACGTAAATAGGATGACTCGAAAGCTCAAAGGTTCAAAGTCTAATTCTTAGATGAAATTTAAGAGCACCTATAAGATGAGGGTCCTAATAGTAATTTGTCCATGAAGGGCATTTACACTATTCTTCTCCATAAAAAATCATAGGAGCTTCAAATTAAATATTATATGACATCTATCGACAGACACATTATCTTGAAGCATATCATGTTGAAAAAGACAAATAATATTCATACTTATGAATTGGGGATGAACATAGAGAACAAAGATTGAATTCCTTACCTCATCAATCTTGCATTTTTCATGGTACAATTTGAGCGGTACATGCGCGCCACCAAAAAAATATTGCATTATTGGATTGTTTGCTTCCAAAAGCACGGTTAATTATTTGCCTCAATAAAATAACGTTTGATTGTTTGACCACCAGAAAGTCAAAGTATCTTATAACCAAATTATATGCCTAAATCCAAGTACTTTTATGACCGATTTATATGCCTTAACCACCTACTTAGATGTTGATAAGCTGAACAACGCAACGGAACATACACCATCTCTTTGCCTAAATCCAAGTAGTTTTATGACCAAATTATATGCCCTATTCAAAATCTGACTACATCATCATATATAAAAAACCATAAATTTAATCATAAGCAAGCACCACTTATTAATTACAAAGTCAAACAGATACAAAATTCATGAAGAACACATGCTATTAGAGAGTCAATGAAGACCCACATCAACTTGAGGATTGGTGGATACATGTTCATAATGTCATTCATTGAGAAGAGCTACAACCAAGAACTGCAAAAAACAAGCATCCATGTTGTGTTGACATGAGAAGTGCATATTTGCCAAAAATGAAGATCACTCGTACATGCAACAACATCAAAAGAGGCAAGTGAGAGGAATTACGGGTCGAGTGAAGATGAAACAAAAGAAGATGAAGAGCCGAATCAAATATGACCTTAAACAGTGTTGTTGTAACAATAGAAGAAATCCTGCAACTAAGAAGATGAAAACCCAAAGATCCTCGCTTCTTCGATTTGGATGTGTATAGATTTAGATTATTCTTTCGTGATAGCCTGGGAATCAGAAACTTTGATTTGAGATTTGAATTTGGAAATGGGATTTAGGGTTTCAATTTAAAGCTGTTTATTTGAAAAGGGAACTAAAAGCTCTATGAATAATAGACTGCACTAAGTCCCCAGCCTCTCATCATGTTTATAAATGAACAAAGAAACATCAAATCAATAAATACAACTACAAATGACATCAAGCACAAACAAACTCGTATAAACTAACAAGACAAATCCAAAGGATTAAGCATTTGCAGGCTGATTGATGTAACCACATATGCAGATTTATACAAACATTCTAGTTTCACCAAACTTCCTTAAATGATAATCACAAATGCAGATTTATGCACATATGCAGATGTAACCACATATGTAGATTTATGCACATTCTCCCTTAAATGATAATCACCAAACTTCCCATATATACAAATATAAATGATTTCTACCAACATCTAGTTTCAAAGAAAAACCCAAACAGAGGAAATTCAACAGCATGTGCATTTTGAATCCTTAAACACACAGTTCAATAAAATTGAATTTACCTGAACAATTGCTTCCTTCAACTGAGAATGTAAACAGGATCCTGAGTCTTTAACACTTTTACTCAATCTATCTTCAAAATCAAAAACACAAATTTATCAAAAACAACTAAAAATCAATTAGAAATTGCACAGTGAATAGAAGAACAA
>CM046451.1:30239367-30259367 GCA_025506515.1 Flaveria trinervia | reverse complement strand
TAAGATTTGAGGCTTATGTATGTCTTTGAATAAGTTAGAAAACGCCACCCAAAAGGATTACTTGCAGGTAGTCGCAGTGGTGCTTCCCCAAAAGGTAAAGGTAGAGGTATAGGAAGAGGTGCAGGAGGGAGGGGTGAAGCACCTGCAGGCGGAAATGAAGGTGGGCAGGGTGGTAATAATCAAGCGGCTAGAAACCCTGATATAGCCGCCATGATTGCTCAACAACTGGTAGCACTCATCTCGACCATAGTGGCACAGGTGAGTGAGAACATCATGAATCACAATAACGGGGGTGGTAATGAGGATAATGAACATAATGATGAAAATGTCAGTTATGAAGAGAATAATGAAAATGAACATGGAAATAGAGGTGGAGATGACAATGGGGAAGGAGGTGGAATGGGTAATGCGAATGATGATGGAAACATGAATGGGAATGCCAATGGAGGAAGGGTTGGTTGTACTTACAAGGAGTTCATGACTTGTAAACCAAAGGATCTTGATGGAAAAGGTGGAGCCATTGCCTTGACCCGTTGGATTGAGAAGATGAGTCTGTGATGCACATCAACAATTGTGCTAAAAATCAAAAGGTGAAGTATGCTACATGTTCACTCGTGGGAAAAGTGTTAACATGGTGGAATACCCAAGTGCAAGCTCGAGGAAGAGAGGAAGCAATGGCCATGACATGGGCGGAATTCAAAGCATTAACAACTGAGGAATATTGTCCAATGAATGAAATGCAGAAGTTGGAGCATGGATTCTGGAATCATGCGATGGTAGGGTCGGGTCATGCTGCTTACACCTACCGGTTTCATGAGTTGGCAAGACTGGTGCCACACCTGGTGACACCTGAATCAAAGCTGATTGAGCTTTACATTTGGGGTCTAGTAACTCAAATACGTGGTTTGGTCACTACTGTGGCACCTCCAACTATACGGAGTGCAATTTTGAAGGCTGGCACTCTAACTGATGAGATGGTAAGAATTGGGGTGCTAGGTAAAGGTAGTGAGAAAAGAAAAGATGTGGGGGAATCGAGCAGACAACTAGGGGGAAGATTCGATAAAAAGGAAAAGGTGATTAGAGGTTTTGTAGTAGTGAACCAAGGGAGAAAGAATTATGTTGGGCCACATCCTAAGTGTGGGAAATGTAACTATCATCATCCTCCAGCGGTGCCATGTTGAGTTTGTGCGAATTGTAGGCACCCGGGGCATCTCGTAAAGGACTATAGAGTGGCGCTCAACTTGGTTGTACCGATAAATGCAATCAATCCAATGTAACACCCGGTTATTTATCTATTTTGAGGTCGATGAAGAAAGAAAAAAAATAAAGTCTAAAGTCGAGGGACCAAACTCGCCAACGAGGGAAAGTGGAAATATGGTGATATGTGTAGGGAGAGGGCATCCATACTCTCCCCACACACTCACATTTCAGCCAAGAAAAGAGAGGAGAAGAGAGAAAGGAAGAAAAGAGGAAGAAGTGTTGGTTCGAGTGGCCAAAATCATTGAGAAGCGAGTCAAATAGAAGCTCTACTCGTTGTGGTTGATTGTGTGAGTTCTAGGACCCCTCTTTTACACATTTTTGAATGATTTTGGGGCTAGAACACATCTGAAACCCCTTTTTGAGTTTTTGGGTATAAACCCGTTTTTATGTGTGTGTATGTGTATGATGCGTTTAAAGTTGGTTTTCAGGCTTGTGTGTGCTGGAATGGTGTTGTAGTATGCATCCCTAAGGTTTAGGATGGTCGATTTGGGCTTAGAATGGGTTTAGATGAGTTTGGAGGTCGAAAATGGCAGATTATGTTCGGGATGAACTGCATTCTGCATCAGTGAGGGCTAGGCGACCGACTGGAGACCATACGGCCGAATGAGGGTCCAGTCGCATAAGTGCTTATCCGCATTAGTTCTATTCATGTGAGGTCCATCTGCATTAGTTGATTTGCACGATTGGGTGTTCATTCACATGAGTGTTCATTCGCATTGGTTCATTCGCATGATGCTCAGTCACAGGGAGGCCATGCGACTGAGGGGTGTCCATACGCCTGAATAGGGCTGTTGCACCCGAGGAGAAGTGTAGTTAACTTCTGATTTTCGGGGGAAAGTGTAGATGTAAGTTTCGCCATAAAGGTTCCCATAAGAGCATGTAAGATGACGATTGAGGCCTTAGAGAGCATGTTGGGCATGATGATGATGATGTTGCATGATTATGCATGTTATATACGTATGATGTTGCCCTGTATGATGTTGATGCCTATGTATGATGTGTTTCTTGTTATGATGTATGTTTATCTTTCTGTGGCTTTACGTGTTATGTTAATGAATGAACCAAAAGTATTCTGTAACGTAAAGCGAAATATAATGAAAGAGGAACATGATGAATGAATGCATGCATTAATGAACAAATGAATGTAAGAAGGCTTGCAAGCAAATGTATGGAAGTGCACACCCGATGAAGGTGTTACCTCAACGGTGTGCGGGTTAGCTACCCCGAAGGATGCGCACTGGGGTCCAATCTTTGTGATTGACCATATGAATGGGATCCTTGCCGCTTGCCCTAGGTGTTAGAGTTAGCTTCGTGCACAATGTTCGAGGTCTATGAAAGACCTCAATCAGTTACCCGCTTCGTGCACAATGTTCGGGGTATAGCATATGGCATTGATCCAGAACGGAAGAGAAAAGATAAATGGTGAATGTACTTGCCCTAGGTACTGGAGTCAGCTCTATGCCCAATGTTCGAGGTCTATGAAAGACCTCAGGCCTAGTTACCCGCTTCGTGCACAATGTTCGGGGTAATGTACATGTAACTAGAAGTAATGAATGAATGAATGGAAGTAAGAATGTATGAAAGAATGAAAGTTAACGTATAGATGATGAAGATAATAATGATGCTATCTGTATATTTATGATGTATGATCGTATGAACGTAAAGTATGGTTTTAACAAGAGAAAAGCATGTTTTATTTATAAAACTAGAACTCACTCAGCAACACTGACTTTGATGTCTTTCCAGTTGGCAGGTAATAGTTACTGAGGATGGCACGAGGCGGCTACTTAGCTCTTTTGGGATGGCATCCATGATTATAATGCTTTTGTGATGTAATGCAACTTGGGTTTTGTAATCGAATTATGATGTATTATTTTGCAAAAGCTTTTATAATGAAATGAGATGTCTATTTTGTCATTTCCGCTGTGATGTTTTATGGAAGTTATATGAAATCATTGTTTTATATGCGATGAATGACCAGCTGTAAGCGTCCCGGGAATGAGGCGTTACAAGTTGGTATCAGAGCCAAAGTTTAAGTGAAATGGGTAAATTTTCAAAATAAACCTTAACTTAAACTAAGAATGGGACGGAAAGGGAATGGAAGGCCATCTGAGTAGCTGCGTGCCATCAGGTATTTTCGTAAAGTTAACCGGTTTTATGTGCGCATGTGATGTGGTTATGTGTTGTTTGTGGATTTAAATACTGATGTAGTCAGGATAGGTAATGCTCGGGGTGTGAAGAGTAAAATAAGTGGCTAATCACAATTGGCCACTATAGTTAGGGACTTACTATACTTGACATAAACTGAGCTGTTCCTTGAATGACCGTGTTGGTGTTTGAATCCTTCAGTGTGCGTGTGATGGCCAGTGGTAGATCTTCGAAAGCCTCTCGTGGAGGTGGTCGTGATGGGCTTGGTGCTGAGCCGCGACCCAAGAGAGGAAAACCCAGAATGGAAAAGGTGGTTCCGGAAGAACAGAGACCCCACATCCGAAGGGTGGCGACGAGAGCGCCAATCTGAGAGCCTCAGTGAAGGAGGCCGTTGTTAAAGAAGTTCATCAAGTCATGCAAACGATCTTACTATCTGTAGTGACTGAAATTATCAAGGCGGTACGGGAAGGAGAGAGGAAGGAAATAAGTAGACCTACGGGCGAAAGGAGACAGCCTGAGACTGAGATGGTTTTGTCTGACGACGAAGAAGAAGAGGAGGAAGAAGAGCCTGCACCGGAGGCGGCACGAGGCTGTAACTATAGGGCATTTATGAGATGCAAGCCCCCTACTTTTGATGGTAACGACACTGCTGCTGCCGTTCACTGGTGGGTGAGGGAAATGGAGGTTGTACTTGATATCAGCGAGTGCCTAGAGGACTAGAGGTGAAGTTAGCTACCTACTCTTTTATGGACTCAGCTCTATGTTGGCGGGACAATATTGTCCAAGCTGAGGGTAGCAGGGAAATTGGAAGAATGAGATGGTCCGAACTGAAAAAATTGGTGATTGAGTAGTTTTGTCCTCACCGGGAAATTGACAAGGTTGAGAGGGAGTTTTTGAACTTAGAGGCGGGGAACGATGACACACCAAGAGTACACCACAAAGTTCAATGAAATGGCATGTCTTATGATCAAGTGACGCCTCTATCATGGAAGATTAAATGGTACATCCAGGGTTTGCCAGCGGACATTCGCAGGCACATGATCACCGCCTGACCGAGCACGTTTAGGTCAGCGGTGGATTTAGCAGGGAGATTGTATGATGAGAGGACTGTGGTGGTGGTGGCTGAAGGCAGTCGGGAGGGTGGAGGTGATAGAAACTGGAATGGGAAGAGGTTTGGTCAGGGTGTTGCCTCGACGAGTAACAAGAAGGCACGGGTGGACGACCGCTGTGTAGCCACACCGGGTATGGGATCGAAAAAAGTGTGGCAAGTGTGGGAAGGAGCACGGTGGCGAGTGTAGATGGGGGTTGAATGTTTGTTTCAAATGTGGGAAGCCTAGTCATATGGCTAGAGATTGTAGGGTTGTGAGGTGTTTCAACTGTGGAGAAAGTGGTCATATGGGTAAAGAATGTAAGAAGCCAAGGGCTGAGGGTTCCGGGGAGAAGAAGACGGGGAGTGAAGGACCAAGGGCGAGCGCCAGGGCATTCACTATGACACAGCAGGAAGCTAGGATGGACCCTGATGTTGTGTCCAGTATGTTCTAGTAAACCAAACTTTAGCTTCGATGTTATTTGATTCTGGTGCCAGTAAAAGTTTTATTTCTACTGCTTTCTATGCTAAGTTGCCTGTTAGTAGTAGACGTGTCGATGCGCCCTTCGATGTAGAAACTACCTTAGGTAAGTTTACCAGGAAATCTGAGATGATAAAAGGTTGTGAAGTGGAACTAGAAGGTCGTAAATTTCCGGTTAGACCCTTCGTGATGACCTTAGGTAGTTCGATTTGGTTCTTGGGATGGATTGGTTAGCAGACTTCAAGGCGAACATTGTGTGTCGCAGGAAGATGATTTTTCTGACAGAGGCTGACGGGAGTTCGGTAACTATCTATGGAGATCAGGTCACGCTGATCCCGAAAGTGATCTCAATGGCGGTGGCGGGAAAGTGTATGAGGCATGGATGTAGCGCTTATTTAGCCTATGTAAAGGATGTGGATACGCCAACACCACAACTGTCTGATGTACCGGTTGTGTGTGATTTCCCGGACGTGTTCCCGGAAGATTTATCAGGAGTGCCACTAGATCGAGAGATCGAGTTTCAGATTGATCTGATACCGGGTGCGCAGCCTGTTGCCAAGGCACCGTATCGGTTGGCTCCGACGGAGATGAAGAAGTTGATGGAGCAGTTACAAGAGCTGCTTGATAATGGGTTCATCAGACTGGTATCTCTCCTTAGGGTGCTCCGGTCCTGTTTGTGAAAACGAAAGATGGTAGTATGAGGATGTGGGATGCTCCTAAGATTCCCTCAGAGATACGCCAGTTTTTGGGATTAGCTGGTTATTATAAACGATTCATTGCAAACTTCCCTAAGATTTCTCAACCTTTGATGATTTCAACACAAAAGGATAAGAAGTTTGATTGGGGACATAAACAAGGGGAGGCATTTCAGACGTTGAAGGAAAGCTTATGCAATGCACCGATATTAACCCTCCCTGATGGGTCAAATGATTTTGTGGTGTTTTGCCATGCATCACATCAAGGCCTAGGTTGTGTGCTTATTCAAAAGGATAAGGTTATTGCTTATGCCTCATGTCAACTTAAGATTCACGAAAAGAAATATACGACACATTGACAGGATCAGCGATCACAAGTTTGATGTATTAGGATACACAGCAGCGGAATACAAACAAGAATTAGACAAATTGTAGCAAGCAATCGATATTTGTAAGCATTAAGAGCGCATATGGTTATAGGGAGAGAATATATATTTCTGATTTCTAGGAATGTTATAGATGTAGAATATATCTAATCAAATCATTCGTTCATTCCATTCATTCATCATAGTTACAATAAGTTGTCACTCCTTATATAGAGTGCAACAATCACTGCTGTTATCACGAAAAGTGACAACTGGCAGATCTAATACAAAAATAACTAATTCTTAACAAACTACTGAAATGTTCACAACTACTGAGAACATATCAGCATTAAGTACAAAATATAAAACTACTGAAACTACAACGACTGAAGAACAAGCTCTTCAGTCGTTTTACAAAACTATTGAAACATAAAAATATAAAACTACTGATATCACAACTACTGAAGAAGTACTCTTCAGCAGTTGTGACAAACTACTGAGGCTTCAGTACTTGATCTTCAGACTTTGACCTTCAGGTGTTTCATCAGCTGATGACTTCAGTAGATATCATCAGCTGATGTCTTCAGTCTTTGTCTTCAGACTTTGTACATCAGTTGTTGATCTTCAGCACTTGTAAACTCTTCAGCTGTTGTACTTCAGTACTTTGGTCTTTCAGCTTCAGCACTTGTGTTCTTCAGCTGTTGTACTTCAGCACTTTAGTTCTTCAGCTGTTGAGGTCTTCAGCACTTGATCTTCAGCTGTTGAAGTCTTCAGCACTTGTCAAACTACTGATGAGGCTTTCAGCAGTTGTTGTGATACCATGTGGGACTTAGAGGTTTTCTGATCTTGGCTCATTGGTTCTTTTGGTCCAACAAACTCCCCCTGAACCAATGCAGCCAAAACCTCTAACTTATTTATTCTCCCACTTATTGATGGCAAAATGTTGGTCTTTTTCCTTCTTGATCAGTAGAGAAGATGACCCATGTAAGCTCCGGCCTGGGAAGAAACCTCAAATATTTGTTTGGCAGAGAGTATGAATGGGAACTCTGTTTTGGGGAACAGGACACAGAGTTGTTATCCCATTCATGAGATTCACTTCCCCATAATGAGTCTGTACGACTCTCTTGTGTAGGCCTCAAGGAAGGTGATTTGTTCCTCCATGGTTAGCACTTCAGCACCTCCTTCAAACAATGATTCAGGCCCATAATACTCAGACAGGTATTTGGCCTGTTTCCCATTCTTTAGCTCCACAGTTGTTATTATTCTGTAAGCAAACTCATCCGGGTGATTACCCTCTAGGAACAACTGGAGCTCATTTTTTCTGACTTCCGCAAGCCTCTTGTAAACTAACCCCTTTTTCACTATTTTGTTTTCTAGCATCTTCTGAGGGGTTAGATTAGCTTTGTATGCCTTCTTGAAGTCTTCTAGGATTTCCCAGGGGAAACTACAAAGACCAGAGAGATCACTTCATCTACGATCTTTTTCACCTGGCCAATGTATCTCTGAGGTATATTGTTCTTATGAATTCTGTGAGAGACCCTGGGATCAGGCCAAATCCTCACTCTTTCCTTTTGATATTGAAAGGTATGCCTGAGAGTGTAAAGTCTGAGGGCTTGCTCCTTCATATTGATGATAGAAGATGTGGCTGCATAAGCTTTGTCAACTCTCTTCAGCAATTCCTCATCATGCTGTTTATGAAGCTCTTCTTCTTCTAGCTTCACTTTAACCATTTGTCTCTGGACTTCAGGAGTAATTGCTGAGGAGTGACTTGGGCCTTAGGCAACTGAATCACAGCTGAGAGCGGCAGCCTGTCTTCATCATCTTCTTCATCATCTTCTAGCCTCATATCCCTCTTCTTCTTCAAGGTATATCATCGGCTTGGTTTGAGGGTAAGGGAGTTGGTTTGGTGGGTTTGTTTTGGGTGTTTTTGGTGTGGGAATGTTGACAGGCTGTTCTAGCATCCTTGAGGTGATGTGGCTTTTGATTGCTTGGCTAGCTCAGTCCTGCTCCCGCCCCGCTTCATTCAAAGCTTCATAACAAGCCCCTTAGTATATGCTTCAGACGAACAGATCTTGGTGGTGATTACCAGAACTGTCCCTGGACCAAGCTTTGATTTCGATCATTGCTCTTCCAAGATATTTTGCAATAAATCTAATCATTATTTCAAGCCTTTCTCTTTCTAACACTTCATACTTGCCCATCTATCTGGATTTCTTCTTCAATCTCTAGTCGTCGAATCTCAGAGTCAAGTTTATTGGTGTCATGGCCTGCCTAAACAGCTGATCAATGATGTTGTCCATTGATCTGCTGTGTTCGGCATCAGCCTCTCTTTATCAGTAGCTCCAAGGCTTTATCTTCAGCAATGTGCTCATCAGCACCTTTCTTTCGCTTGTAGGTGAGCATTGGTTGCTGTTCTTTCTCCTCCTTTTGGCTTGCTTCACTTCCTTCTTTTCCTCGGATCTTTTCCTCTTCTTTTCTTTTACTGCAGTACTCTCCCCCTTTTTGGTTGCATGGAGGAAGGGGTTTGTACCGCAGAAGAGTCTTTTGGACAGCAGCATCAACCAGGGCTGTAAAGTTGAGGAAAGCCTCTCATCAATGGCTTTAGTCACAATGTCAGTGATTATGGGTGTGAGAGGGAGGGAATTTTGAGTACAGCACCTATTTGCTCAGGAGGGTTCTGTTCCTGAGAAGTAGGGCCGAAGCAGAGGCAGGTGGTTGATTTTGGAGTGGCTCGGTGTTTGGGAACCTTCAAGTGAAGGTGCCATCTGTGGGTGGATAGAGGCAGATGGTCTTTCTCCTTGTGAGAGTTGGTCAAGTAGTTTTGCAGCCTACTGACTTTCTCTTCAAGGATTGTGTTCTGGGCAAGAACATCATAGAAAAAGCCCAGGTCATCATCAGCCGAAGCTGAATCATCTGACCTCCTGCTTAGAGCAGATTTACATGCACTGGGTGTAGACCAGTTGGTGCATGTGCCCCTTGTGCTTGGTACTGGGGACTTCCAGCCTCAGGACATGTCCATCATCAGCTGTTGCCTCTAGAGGTCTTAGCAATGTTACCAGCCTCACTCTGGTCATGTGCTGAGTCAGAGGAGGTGGCAGCCTCACTAGATATTCTAAGCTCCTTGTTTACACCAGAGATAAAGTGGGAAACCCCTGTGCTGTGGGTTCTCAAGGGCATGTGTTCCTCCCCCCATTGTAGAGGTATTCCCAGTAGTAAGTGGTTTCTGGGGAGGAGGTGAGGAGTGCAATTGAGTCAGCACTTGTGCAACTATTAAGTTGGGCTGGAGGGCGGTTGTTTGGGGTGAGGGGATAGAAGCAGTGTGCACCTGGGGAGGTTGGTGCTCTTCAATGGCAATCTCCTCAAGTGAGGAAGATCCCAGATATGTAGGTGCCCCTTGTGTGGTTGCTGCAGGCTCCTGTTGAGAGGAAGCCTGAGCGGCTGTGGCTGGAGGCCATTGTATCCACTAGGGGGTTTGGACTAGTGGATATATCCTGCGTTTGTTTGCAGGGGCATCCTCAGGGGACTCAATTCCCTGAGTACCGTTTTGGGTTTCTTTGGTGGGTTTGGTGGGGACTTTGGATTTGGAGGTGGTGGCTGTGGGTTCCAGCTGCGTGGGTTTTCGCAGCTTGGCAGCCATTTTGAGTGTCCGTCAGAGTTGTGCCGGGAGTATACTTCCGGCAGAACAGCCGTAGCAGGGACTCCCAAGCCAACAAGAACCTCAGCATTAAGCTGGTCTATAATAATGGCCATTATGAACCGTGGATATAGTATCCAACGTTTGGCAGTTAGTTTTTGAGCCATATCCTTGAGCTCTAAAAATATTATTTCAGAAAAATTAAGTGGTTGTTGCTCAAGAATAGAATACATTACCTGCTGCCATTTGGTGGACATTTGATCCCAAGACGACGTCTTAGGGGCCAAACATACATTCACCATTTGAAAAATTAGGCTCAGCATCATTAAAGTGTTTCTTCATGATAGTGGAGGCACTGAGATCGCCTTGATATCCATGTTGAGCAAAGGATAGATCTATGGTGCCCTTCGGATATCCAGCAGGAGAACTAGCATCATTCAGTTGAAGAATTTGGCGGATTATTTCAGGAGTGATGACTACTTCTTTGTTGTTGACGACCGACCGGAGGGATGGTGTGTTGTTCTCCCCAGTGGTAACAGTAACGTTCATCCAAAATTGGTGCAAGGATTCGGCATGTAAGATGGGATTCAGAAGAAATGCCGTGTTGTATCGGACTGAGCCATAAGATCGATGGCAGTATCGAACTTAGTCCAGATGGGCGATTTAGTAAGGTAGGCAACACAGTTGTGTCGCGGTTTAATTTGCATAGACGCCATTGAGAAGAGGGAAGTTTTGGAGAGGAACGTTAGGTTTGAAGAAGATGAAGCAATGAGAGCTAAGGTTAGGGATATATATAGGGTACGGTAAGGAAACGACTGAAGGATGTGGTGTTAGTCATCATAGTTTTAAACGACCGTTGACATGGTATTATCCTTTCAGACGTTGAAACAGCTGAAGTCGTGGTGTTAGGCATCAGTAGTTTAGAAAACTACTGAAGACCGTGGTTTTGACTTTAGATGATTGAAACAACTGAGGACTTGGTGTTTGTCATCAGTAGTTATGAAACTACTGAAGACAGTGGTTTTGTCATCAGCTTTTGAAACAACTGAAGACTTGTATTAGTCATCAGTAGTTATAAAACTACTGAAGACGTGGTTTTGCTCCAGTTGTTTAAAATGAAACAGCAGTTGTACAAACGACTGAAGAGAAAGTTCTCTTCAGCTGTTTTCGTCAATTCTTAGCTTTTCAGCTGTTTCAAACTATCCTCAACACATTCATCAGTCTTTTTGGCTGATTTCAGTTGTTTCATAGGACATCAGTACTTATCTGTTTTTACTGATTGCAGTATTGTAACTGCATCAGTAGTTGTAACTACATCAGTAGTTTAGAACATGAAGTACTTCAGTACTTGTGAGACATTTAGCCTTCAGTAGTTATAAAACTACTGAGGGTAAAAGAGCTCATCAGTACTTATTATGTGACATAGGTACTCATGATCATCAGTACGAATTACTAAGATCATCAGTAGTTGTCACTTATTCTAGTTGCAGCATACCAAGCCTTAACACCAGGTTTTGGAAAGTTGAACTATCCAAAGGCTTAGTAAAAATGTCTGCAAGCTCATCAGCACTAGGCACAAACTTAGGATCAATCAGACCTTTTTCAAAACAATCCCTTATAAAATGATGTCTGATCTCTATGTGTTTGGTCCTAGAGTGCTGGATGGATTTTTGACAATGCAAAGAGCTGAAGCACTATCCATTAACAATGGAGTCTTAGTCTCTGTAATGCCATAATCCAAAAGTTGGTTTTGAAGCCAGAGTACCTGAGATGTACAACTTGCAGCATAATGTACTCTGCTTCAGCAGTGGATGTAGCAACTGAGGTCTGTTTCTTGCTCTGCCAAGAAATCAAGCAGTTGCCTAGGAATGACATCCACCAGAAGTTGATTTCCTGGTCAACTTACACCCTGCATAGTCACTGTCAGAAAAAGCAACTAATTTACCAGAGTGTCCGGTAGAATACCATAAACCTAGAGATGGAGTGCCTTGCAGATATCTAAAGATCCTCTTGACTGCAATCAGATGAGACTCTTTAGGTGCAACCTGAAATCTAGCACAAACACATGTAGCAAACATAATATCTGGTCTAGAAGCTGTTAAATACATCAAGGACCCAATCATACATCTGTAAAGTGTTTCATCAACCACTTTACCTTTCTGATCTGTCCAGTTGTGTGGTGCTGCTCATGGGAGTAGAACGGGCTTACAGTTTTGTAAATCAAACTTTTGCAAAAGATCTTTTGTATATTTGGACTGATGAATAAAAATTCCATCAGCCTTTTGTTTGATTTGCAACCCCAGAAAGAACTGTAATTCTCCCATGGCACTCATTTCAAACTTCTGTTGCATCAACTTTGTAAAGGCATCACACAACTTTGGATCAGAGGATGCAAAAATGATATCATCTACATAAATTTGAACAAGTAGATTATGCTGCCCAGCTTTCTTAATGAATAAAGTCTTATCTATGAGCCTCTAGTGAATTGTTTTCCAGAAGAAAGTTTGATAATGTCTCATACCAGGCCCTGGAGCTTGTTTTAACCCATAAAGAGCTTATCAAGCTTATACACCCAATTAGGTGTTTTGTCCTCAAGCTTGGAGGTTGACATACATAAACCTCTTCTTTAATTTTTCCATACAAAAATGCACTTTTGACATCCATTTGAAAACTTTAAGGTTTTGATAAGCAGCATAAGCTAAAACAATCGAATTGCTTCCAGTCTGGCTACAGGGGCAAAGGTTTCATCATAATCAATACCTTCTTCTTGTGCAAACCCCAGAACAACCAGTCTGGCCTTGTTCTTAACAATAAGCCCATTTTCATCAGTTTTGTTCCTAAACACCCATTTAGTGCCTATTGCACACTTACCTGGAGGTAGAGGAACCAGTTCCCACACTTGCTGTTTCTTGAACTGAAGAAGCTCAAGCTGCATGGCATCACCCATCCATTGTCCTTTAAAGCAATGTGATAATTCTTGGCTCTTGCTGACTGATGAAGAGAGCATAGAAGTAGAAATTTGACAATTGACTTCTTGTTGATACTCCAGCAATGATATCACCAATGATTTGAGACATAGGGTGATTCTTCAGATCTTGATACACAATGAGATCTGTGCAAGTGTTTGTAGCCGGCTCAGCAGCAACAGATGGTGATGGTGAATCATTTCCTTGAAACCATCAGTGGATGGTAATTCAAAGGAAGTTGAATTCGAAGATCTCATCAGCATTTGTTGTGGATGGTGCTACTGGAGCTACAGGAACATCAGTCTAGCTGAGTCAGGCAGCTGATCACTAAACCTGAAGAGGTGAGTATTGCAATCATCATCATCATCAGCAGTACCACCAGGTGGTGAACTGTTGACAGGAGCAACAGCAGGAGTTTGATAAGGAACATATTGCAGTATGTCCAAATCAAATAACTCCACAGGACTTTGTGGAATCTTGTCCTTTGGAGATTCATTAACTTAACATGTAGAGTTTCTTCAACCATCTTTGTTCTGCAGTTGAAGACTCTGTATGCCTTGCAAGTAGATGAATAACCAACAAAGTACCCTGCATCCACCTTAGGATCAAATTTATGGAGTTGATCCTTTGTGTTGAGAATAAACAGGGACACCCAATGCTTTGAAAAATGAAATCAGAGGAGCCAAATGATGGAGGACTTCATATGGAGTCTTCATCAACCTCTGATTTACTAAAACTCTATTTTGCACATAACAAGCTGTGTTGACAGCTTCAGCCAAAAGGTCAGTGGCAAACCTGAGTCAGCCGCATGGACCTTGCAGCTTCAATGAGGGTCCTGTTCTTTCTCTCCACTACTCCATTTTGTTCTGGAGTCCTTGGAATGCTGAACTGCCTTTTGATTCCCTTTGAAAGATAGAAGTCATCAAGTGTATGATTTCTGAACTCAGTTCCATTGTCACTTCTAATACACTTGACTGGAAGGGAAAACTGCTTCTCAATATACAGCATAAAGTGAATAATCTTCTGAGCAGCCTCATCCTTTGAATGTAGAAAGAAAGTCCATACAAATCTGGAGTAATCATCCACAATTACCAGACAGTATTTCTTCTTTGCCATGCTCATTACTCTCACAGGACCAAATAGATCCATATGCAGTAATTGCAAGCAGGCATTGGACTTAGGCACTTCAATGGGAGGGAATGAGACTTTGTGCTGTTTTCCTTTTAAACACGCAGTGCAGGTTTCATCACAGTGGAACTCCTTTATTGGTAAGCCTCTGACTAAACTATTGTGGCTAAGCTGATTCATGTTTTTGAGATTAACATGACCAAGCCTCCTGTGCCACAGTTTAGATTCTTGAGAAGAGGCTTTGGAAAATAGGCAAGGATTGCCTTTGAGATCTATCTTCTTAGAGAGATCTAAGGCATACACTCTTCCTGTCCTGTTGGCTTTTAGGAGAGTGTGATCATCCAACACCTTGTCAATCAAGTGCAAAACTTTGGATGACAGAATCCTACAGTTTTGACTGGTGAAAAAGCAACATGGCCTTTATCACACATTTGACTGACACTCAAGAGATTGTACTTGAGATTTTCCACATGATTAACATCATCAAATTTGATTTCTCCATTGGAGACAAAGCCCTTACCGATGATGTAACCCCTAGCATCGTTGCCAAAAGAGACAAATCCCTTCTTTCTTGAGAGTAGTCATGAAGAAGAGAGTTGTTCCCAGTCATGTGCATAGATCCCCCATGTCTACATACCAGATGCTACTTTGGCATGTTGAAGAACCCTGCAAAAATAAACAATTAGTTAGTTTTAGAGACCCAAACCTTTTTGGTTTTGGGCCTGGTCTCATCAATAGATGGTAAACTAACAGGTTTATTTGAAACAACAGCCTGAGAGGAAGAAGATGGTGTAGAAGAGGAGTCCTTTGGCTTGGACCTCCTTTTCTGTGGTTTCAACATAGGAGAATCTAGTTGGTTAACTCTACCCAACAGATGTTGTACCATCATCACCAGCTGTGTCTGATTTTGTGATAAAGCTTTCAGCTCATCAGACACATTGCTAGTGGTTTGATAAGTTCCTATGTTGCACCTTTTTCTTTTGAGCACCCTCAGCTGTCACCTGTTTACCCCTTCCTTTTTGGCTTTCTTTGATGACTTAAGGGTTACAGGTTTTGATGTTGCTGATACAAATGTGGTCTCAAACTCAGTTTTCATTTTACCATTTTCTCATTAATTTCTTCTTTTTGTTTGAGTTTGGAACCTCTTTTGTACCAACAATCATCTGTAAGATGATTGAACAAACCACATACTTCACATGGTTTCTTCTTCATCTTAGGTTGATCATCAACTAAAAGGGTGAAGCAACAGAAGACTTGTTCTTTAATGCTTTGGAAGCATTGTTTGCTTTCTTGACAGCCTCTTTAGTAGTCTTCAAACTCTTTCTACTGCCAGTTTTCTTCTCTTCAGTACTGACAGCAGTTGAAGTTTGAACTTCAGGTGTTAAATCCTGCTCTCTAGTCCTTTCAGGACCTTCAGGATTAACTCCTGAGTTGATCAACTCATTAATCATGTGAATGTCAACATCAGCTGATAGGTTCAAAGAGGGCTTGATGCTGACTGCTACTTCTGATTGTGTTGTATCAGAAGGTAGATCACATGATGTGATGGATTGGTTATCACTCTCACCATCAGATTCTACCTCTGCTCTTGGGGTAAAATCTGTAGGTGGAGCAGTGTGATTGTAACCAATTCCAAACTTCACATTTGAAGCAGATTGCTTACTAAGAAGCATTTCAAAACCTTTGCATGATTGTACCCATCTATCACACTCGACCTGGGTAACTGCAAGGGTTTCTTTGAGATCTTTGTACTTCTCTAGAAGTACTTCTTCTCTAGCCTTATCATCATTATTTGGCAATTCAGTTTATAAATCTCATCATTTTTATCTTTGAGCACAAACTCAAACTCAGCTTTGTTTTTGGAAATTATTTGTTCTAGCTCAATGTTCTTATTAATTAGAGCTACATTTGCTTCTCTAATGGAAGCAAATGCTGCTATGCATGGTTCAGACATATTTGGCTTTTGCCTCAGAGGATACCTGTGATACCTGTGGTGTAGAGGCATTAGAAAATGAAGTATCAGCAGACTCCAAAGCCATAAGAGCTAGATTCCCAAAGGACTGTCACCACCATGTTGACCAGCACCTGAGAACAGTTGATCATGACCAGACAAGTCATCTGGTAAACTGCTCCAGTCAACAACTCCTGGGGTGAAGAAGCTGTGTTGTTGAGATTGAGGTTGTTGATGAGATTGGGATGGCTGAGGTTCTGGTAGTGCATGAGGTTGTGGTGCCATAGGAACTTGAACTTGATTTGACTGTGGCATGTAATAACAAGGGTCGGATATGGCATTTGACCCTGAGAAACAAAATATGCCGGAGATTGTTGTTGAGAATGATGACTAGAGTGACAGGATGTTGCCCTCTGTGTTGTTGACTTTTGCCAGGAAAAGTCACAAAGGGTGCAGTGGAGTTAGATCCAGTTGATCTACACCTCTTGCAAAGTGTCCAAGCCTTTGGCATTTGTGACACCTCAACTTGCTCTTGTCAAAACCAACTTTGGTTTTGCCAGAGAGTCCTGGGAATTTTCTTCCAGTTCTTTTATAGAACTTCTGAGATCTGATATTTATCAGGCCATTTGGCTCAAAATATCCATCTCTTCTAAGTCATCATCAGCAATCCCCTTGAGATCATCCATAATGAAGCATAATTGTCATTATTACACCCAGTAAACTGACCATCACGCTCACAAATGCAGAATCAGAAGTGCTTGAAGAGAAATAATATGCTCATCATACTGGCATTCAGATGAAGCATATTCTGACTCATGACCCACCAAGGCAGTGTTGCCTTGTACAAAGTCTTCAGTGAGCTTTCCAGATGAAGACAGCTTTCTCTTCTGTTCTATCTCTCTCTCAAAAGTGAGCAGTTTCCCATGGAGTTGGGTGAGAGATAGTTTGTCCAAACTTGCACTGGAGCGTAGGACAATAGTATATGTGTCCCATCTCTCAGGCAGTGATCTGAGAAATCTGTTATTCATCTGAATATTTGTGTACTCAGGTTTGACCATTTTTAGTTCAGAGATCAAACAAGAGAACCGCTCATATTGTTGAGTCAGTGTCTCACCCTTTCTATGAGAGAATGTCTCATATTGTTGGGCAAGAATTTCTCTATTATTTGCCAAGACCTCATCTGTTCCTCCAAATTGTTCTTTCAAGGCATTCCAGAGGTCATGGCAGTTTCATGATGCATTAGCCCAGAATAGATTTCATTTGGCAGTGCCATGGCCAGAATTCCATGGGCTTTTGCATCAATTTCAAGCAACTTCTTATCCTCATCTGAGTATTGCTCCTCCTCTTCGGAACCATTTGATTGGTTTCCGGGTTATTCACCATAGGCTTGTGTGGACCATGTACCACTGATGTCCAACACCCTGCGCTGTTAACAGACAGGTGATGGAGCATACGTCTTTGCCATATGTTACCTCATTCCTAACCAGCATTGGTGGCTTGGTTGAGGAACCAGTATTGTGAGGATCATTGGAGGGAGTAGTCATTTTCAGTTCAAAACCAATTTAGTTCAAGCTTTTAAAAGTTTTAGACAGACCACAACAAAATCAATGAGAACCAAGAAAAGATCTTAGGATGAATGAGCAGAAATACAAAAAATTCAATCTCTATAACCGTTTCTTGCAAAAACAAAAGCTAATTCAATCAAACTTAGATCTTGAATAGCAGTTTCAATGATCAATTATTAGATCGATCAATTATTAACCTGCTCTGATACCATTTGACAGGATCAGCGATCACAGTTTGATGTATTAGGATACACAGCAGCGGAATACAAACAAGAATTAGACAAATTGTAGCAAGCAATCGATATTTGTAAGCATTAAGAGCGCATACGGTTATAGGGAGAGAATATATATTCTGATTTCTAGGAATGTTTATAGATGTAGAATATCTAATCAAATCATTCGTTCATTCCATTCATTCATCATAGTTACAATAGTTGTCACTCCTTATAGAGTGCAACAATCACTGCTGTTATCACGGAAGTGACAACTGGCAGATCTAATACAAAAATAACTAATTCTTAACAAACTACTGAAATGTTCACAACTACTGAGAACATATCAGCATGTTAAGTACAAATATAAAACTACTGAAACAACAACGACTGAAGAACAAGCTCTTCAGTCGTTTTACAAAACTACTGAAACTAAAAATATAAAACTACTGATATCACAACTACTGAAGAAGTACTCTTCAGCAGTTGTGACAAACTACTGAGGCTTCATACTTGATCTTCAGACTTTGACCTTCAGGTGTTCATCAGCTGATGACTTCAGTAGATATCATCAGCTGATGTCTTCAGTCTTTGTCTTCAGACTTTGTACATCAGTTGTTGATCTTCAGCACTTGTAAACTCTTCAGCTGTTGTACTTCAGTACTTTGGTCTTTCAGCTTCAGCACTTGTGTTCTTCAGCTGTTGTACTTCAGCACTTTAGTTCTTCAGCTGTTGAGGTCTTCAGCACTTGATCATCAGCTGTTGAAGTCTTCAGCACTTGTCAACTACTGATGAGCTTTCAGCAGTTGTTGTGATACCATGTGGGACTTAGAGGTTTTCTGATCTTGGCTCATTCGTTCTTTTGGTCCAACACACATTATTGGAATTGGGCGCATTAGTGTTTGCCCTTAAGATATGGAGGTATTATCTGTACGGGACTAAGTGTGTCGTCTACATGATGAAATCTACGCATTTCTTGCTTATTCGTGAGGACTATAAAATGGAGAAGTTAGAAAGGTTATATGTGAATGAGATCGTGGCTAGGCATGGAGTGCCTGTGTCTGTTATATCTAATCGAATCTTGCTTTTGGCAGACTCTACAGAAGGCGATGGGTACTCGTTTGGACTTAAGTACTGCCTAGGATCCATAAACAGATGGTCAAAGTGAACGAACGATACAAACTCTGGAATACATGCGTAAGGCATGTGTGATAGATTTTGGTGGGAGTTGGGATACCTGTTTACCGTTGATTGAATTATCTTATAACAATAGTTATCATACGAGCATAAGATGTGTTCCATTTGAGGTGTTGTATGGGAGGAATGTAGATCTCTAGTGCGTTGGGTGGAAGTAGGTGAAAGCCAATTGACGGCCCAGATATTATCCAAGAAACGACTGACAAAATATTTTAAATCAATAATAGGTTTAAGACAGCTCGAGATCGTCTAAAAAGCGACGCTGATAACCATCACAAACCCTTAGAGTTCAACGTTGGTGAGCGTGTCTTATTGAAAGTTTCTCCGTGGAAGGGGATCGTAAGATTTGGAAAGGAAGGGAAATTAGCTCCGAGATATGTTGGACCATTCGAAATCATAGAAAGAATTGGTCCCGTAGCGTATCAATTATAGTTACCTCAAGAACTTAGTGGTGTACACGATACATTTCATCTATCGAACCTTAAGAAGTGTTTAGTCGATGGATCCCTTCATGTACCGATTAAGAAAATCAAGGATAAGAAGCGATAAAAAAGTGGGACGCTCCTAAGACGCCCTCAGAGATACGACAGTTTTTGGGATTAGCTGGTTATTATAACGATTCATTGCAAACTTCCCTAAGATCGCTCAGCTGTTGACGATGTCAACATAGAAGGATAAGAAGTTTGATTGGGGACATAAACAAGGGGAGGCATTTCAGACGTTGAAGGAAAGCTTATGCAATGCACCGATATTAACTCTCCATGATGGTTCAAATGATTTTGTGGTGTTTTACGATGCATCACATCATGGCCTAGGTTGAGTGCTTATTCAAAAGGATAAGGTTATTGCTTATGCCTAATGTCAACTTAAGATTCACGAAAAGAACTATACGACACATGATCTGGAATTCGGCGCATTAGTGTTTGCCCTTAAGATATGAGGTATTATCTATACATGACTAAGTGTGTCGTCTACACTGATCATAAAAGTCTTTAACACATCTTTGATCAAAAGGAACTGAATATGCGCCAAAGGAGATGGGTGGAATTCCTAAGTGATTATGATTGCGAGATTCGATATCATCTTAGAAAGGAGAACGTAGTAGCTGATGCCTTGAGTTGGAAGGAGCGTGTAAAACCCTTACGTGCGCGAGGGTTAGGGATGACTATTCAATCGAATTTAAAAGAGCAAATACTGTTGGCCAAGGGTGAAGCGCTGAAGGAGGAGAATGTCACAAGTGAAGAGTTTCGAGGGTTAGACAAACAGATGAATTGTAAAGAAGATGGTGTACGATATTTTGTGGATCGTAAA
>CM046451.1:30144367-30234367 GCA_025506515.1 Flaveria trinervia | reverse complement strand
GTGCATGTTATGTGATTATGTGTTGCTCGTAGATTTAGATACTCATGTAGTCAGGATAGGTAATGCTAGGAGTATGAAGGGTAAAGTAAGTGGCTAATCACAACTGGCCACTATAATTAGGGACTTACTATGCTTGACATAAACTGAGTTGTTCCCTTGAATGATTGTGTTGGTGTTTAAATATTTCAGTGTCTTAGAGGATGGCCGGTGGTAGATCATCTAAAGCTTCGCGTGGTGGAGGTGGTAGTGGACGTGGTTCTGAACCACGGGTCACGAGAGGAAGGCCTAGAGCCAAAATGGTGGTTCATGTAGAACCAGAGATCTCTCATCCAGAGGGTGCTGATGAAGTGCTAATCTAAGAGCCTCAGTGAAAGAAGCGGTTGTGGAGGAAGTGCATCAGGTCATGCAGACGATCCTACCATCTGTGGTGACCGAAGTGATAAAGGTTGTTAGAGACGGGGAAAAAGGGAAAGGAGCAGACCTACAGGCGAAGGAGACAACCCAAGACTATGACGGTCCTAATGGATGACGAAGAAGAAGAGAAAGAAGAAGAGCCTACACCGGAGGTGGCATGAGGCTGTAACTATGGGGCATTCCAAAGGTGCAAGCCCCCTACTTTTGATGGTAATGGCACTACTACTGCTGCTCAATGGTGGATGAGATATGGAAGTTGTTTTGAACATCAACGAGTGTCGAGAGGATCAAAAAGTGAAGTTTGCTGCCCACTCTTTTGTGGACTCGGTTCTATGTTGGTGGGACAATGTAGTTCAAGCCGAGGATAGTCGGGCAATTGGGAGGATAAGATGGTCGGAGCTGAAGAAGTTGGTGATTGAGGAGTTCTGTCCTCACAGGGAAATGGATAAAGTAGAAAGGGAATTCCTGCAGCTAGAGGCAGGAACCATGACATATCAACAATACACTACCAAATTCAATGAAATGGCACGGCTGGTGCCGGATCAGGTGACACCTCTGTCACGAAAGATTAAGAGGTACATTCAAGGTTTGCCGGCGGATATCCGTAGGCACATGATCGCTGCCCCACTAAGCACATTTAGGTCGGCGGTTGATTTGGTAGGGAGACTATACGATGAAAGAACTGTGGTGGTGACAGAAGCTAGCAAGGAAGGAGGGAGCGATCGGAATCGGAACGGGAAGCGATTTGGACGTGGCAAAGCTGGTCCAAGTACCAAAGGTGCATGGGTGGATGACCGGCGTGTGGTCACATTCAGTGCAGAGTCGAGAAGGTGTGTCAAGTGTGGACACAAACACCCGGGGGAATGTAGATTGGGGACCAAAGTCTGTTTCCATTGTGGAAGAATCGGACATGTGGCGAAGAACTGCGGTGTGTGGAGGGGTTATTATTGTGGTGAGGAGACCACATGAGCAGGGATTGCAAGAAACCGAGGGTTATACGTTCGAGAGTGAAGAGGCTGGAGTAGAAGGGCAGAGGCAAATGCCATAGCGTTTCGGATGACGCAGGGGGAGGCTAGGACGGACCCTGATGTTGTGTGAGGTACGCTTCCAGTAAACAAAACTTTAGCCTATGTGTTATTTGATTCTGGTGCTAGTAAAGTTTTATTTCTGTTGCTAAACTGCCTGTTAGTAGTAGGAGTGTAAATGCGCGCTTTGATGTAGAAACTGCCATAGGAGGGTCTACCAGGATTTCTGAGGTGATTGAAGGATGTGATGTGGAACTAGAAGGTCATAAGTTTCCGGTTAGACCATTGATGATGACCTTAGGCGGGTTTTGATGTAGTCCTAGAATGGATTGGTTGGCGGACTACGAGGCAAATATCGATTGTCGCAAGAAGATGATTCGGTTGACAACATTTGATGGGAATACGTGGCGGTTTACGGTGATCGACTAACTACGATTCCAAAGGGGATTTCGATGGTGGTGGCGGGAAAGTGCATGAGGCGTGGTTGTAGTGCCAACTTGGCTTACGTGAAGGATGTGGATATGCCACACCACAACTGTCTGATTTACAGGTTGTGTGTGGCTTCCCAGAGGTGTTCCCAGGAGACTTATTGAGAGTGACACCAGACTGCGGGATTGAGTTTCAGATTAATTTGATACCGATTGCCAAACATGTTGCTAAGGCACCGTATCGGTGGGCTCCCACTGAGATGAAGGAACTGATGGAGCAATTGCAGGTGTTGCTTGATAAGGTGTTCATTAGACCGAGTATCTCTCCTTGGGGTGCTCCGGTCTTATTTGTAAAGAAAAGGACGATAGTATGAGATGTGTATAGACTACCATGAGTTGAACAAGTTGACCATGAAGAACCGGTACCCCTTACTGAGGATTGATGACCTATTTGATTAGCTTCAAGGTGCCACATGGCTCTCGAGGATAGATCTTCGATCTGGCTACCATCAGATGAAAGTTAAGGAGGTAGATATTCCTAAATCAGCTTTTTGCACGCGTTAGGACGAAGTGCACCATGTTCAGCCGAGATACATAGGGCCTTTCCGAATCATTGCTAGAGTAGGAGAGGTGACCTATAGATTAGAGCTACCAGGTGAGTTAAGTGGAATTCATCTGACATTTCATGTATCTTATCTGAGGAGAGGTATAGCAGACGGGGATATGGCTGCACCACTGGAGGATATTGAAGTAGATGAACGGCTCAATTATGTGGATCCAACAATGGCAATCATTGATCGTAAAGAGAAGATGTTAAGGAATAAAGTGGTTCCTCTTGTGTGTATACAATGGAAGTACAGAAAGGGATCTAAGTCTACGTGGGAGACCGAAGAAGAGAAAAGACAACACTACCCACAATTGTTTGAGGAATAACAGGTTTCAGGGACGAAACCTATATAAGAGGGGTGGACTTGTAACACCCGGTTATTTCCTTTGAAGCTAAGGAAAGACGAAAAAGAAAGAAAAGAAATAAAGCCCAAAGTCAAGGGACCAAACTTGCCAAAATGGGAAAATCTTTTGAGGAGTGGGGGTATAAAAGGGGCATGGCAACCCACTCTCCCCTCATTCTCCCCTTTTCATTCGGTTAGAGAGAGAGAGTGAAGGGAGAAAGAGCAAAACCTAGGGTTTTTGAAG
This sequence comes from Flaveria trinervia, assembly GCA_025506515.1. Taxonomy (NCBI): domain Eukaryota; kingdom Viridiplantae; phylum Streptophyta; class Magnoliopsida; order Asterales; family Asteraceae; genus Flaveria; species Flaveria trinervia. The sequence continues at coordinate 30,231,306 of CM046451.1, read as the reverse complement.
AATTGAGGTGCAAAAGTCGAAGGCAAATGAGTTTGTGAGAAGCTATACCGGAAGAGGCTTTCAAGGTGAGTTCTAGGACCCCTCTTTTACACGTTTTCAACAGATTTAGGGCTGGAACACGTAGTAAAATCCGTTTTGGAAGTGTGTGTGATGAACCCGTTTGTATGTGTTTGTGTATGCTTCGTGTGGAGTTTGATTCGGGCTTTGTTGTGCTTGAATGGTGTTGTGGAATGTGTTTCTAAGGTTTAGAATAGTTGATTTGGGCTTAGAACCAGTTTGAGAGGGTTTGGAGGCTGAAAAGTGCAGAGTTGGTTCGGGATGAATTGCATTCTGCACTCAGCTAGGGATCATGCGACGGGAGGTCCATGCGTCCGAATGGCATGCGACTGAAGGCCATATGACCGAAGGGCAAGCGACTGAAGTCCATGCGCATGGATGCCATGCGACTAAGAGTCATACTCATGATGGTCATGCGATTGAAGGAAATGCGAATGAGGGTCATGCGACTGAAGGAAATGCGGATGAGGGCCATGCGATTGAAGGAAATGCGGATGAGGGCCATGCGACTGAAGGAAATGCGGATGAAAGTCATGCGATTGGAGGCTATGCGACTGGATGTCCATACGCCTAAGTGTTCAATCGCCCATTGAGTCCATTCGCCTTGGTGTTCTCATACGCATAGAAGGCCATGCGATTGAATATGGTCCATACGCCTGAATGAGCATAGTTTATTATCTAACTTTCGGGGAAAGTGCAGATGTAGGTTTTGACCTTTGAGGTTATAGATGATGATGGGTAGGATTGGTGATGTGCGATGTTATATGTTTATGATGGTATGTATAATGTATGTTATGTATGTATGTGATGCCTTGTATGGCGAGGCTTTGTGTGATTACGTTTATGTTCCTATTATGTATGTTTATCTTTCCGTGGCTTTACGCATTTTAGTTGTGAAAGAAATGATAAAGTATTATGTAACATAAAGTGAAAGATAATGAAAGAGGAACATAATGTTAGAATTCATGCATTAATAAAAGAGAAAGTATGGAAAGGCTTGCAAGCAATATGTACAGAGGTGCACGACTCTAAAATGTCGTAAGCTCAACTACGTGTGGTTTAGCTAACCCATAAGGATACACGCAGGGGTTCCAGTCTTTGTGACTGACCAACGGTGTGGTACATGGTGTATAGTGGTTACCCATCTTGGTGCTGGTGCCAGGCTATTGCAGTGTGGAAGTCATTTTTGATCTTTGGCCCAGTACTCGAGTTATGCATAATGTGAGGGTGTAGTATAAAGTGATTATAGTGGTAACCCACCTCGGTGCTAGTGTCAGGCTATGTGCAGTGTGGAAGTCATTTTATGATCTTTGGCCTAGTACTCGAGTTATGCATAATGTGGGGGGTGTAGTATACATTGATTTATAGTGGTTACCCACCTCGGTGCTGGTGCCAAGCTATGTAGTGTGGAAGTCATTTTATGATTTTTGGCCTAGTACTCGAGTTATGCATAATGTGGGGGGTGTAGTATACAGTGATTTATAGTGGTTACCCACCTCGGTGCTGGTCTAGGCTATGTGCAGTGTGGAAGTCATTTTATGATCTTCGGCCCAATACCCAAGTATGCATAATGTTGGGGGTGTAGAATACAATTGGGATCTTTGTCGCTTACTCCAGTGCTGGTGCCAGGCTATGTGAAGTATGGAAGTCAGTAAATAAATTGGCCCAGTACCCCATTTGTTTGGGGCATAACTGATGACACGGATCCAGATAGTGATAATGAATGTGATAAAGAAGGAAGAGTTAAAGAAAGTATGTAATGAGCTATAAATGAAGATAATAATGATATTATCTATGTGTATGTATGATGTGTGACCACATGCAAAAGTAAAGAACGGTTTTAATGTAAGTAAAGTATGTTTTATTATAAAAGTAGAACTCACTCAGCAACGCTGACTTTTATGTGTTTCAAGTTGGCATGTAATGTTACTGAGCATGGCACGAGGCAGCTACTCAGCTCTTTTGGATGACATCCATATTTATAATACTTTTATGTTGAAATGTAATATGTATTTTGTAATTTCATAACAATGTATTATTTTTGCAAAGGCATTCGTCCAAGCCAAGGGTAGTCGGGCGATAGGGAGGATGAAGTGGGCTGAGTTGAAGAGGCTGGTGATTGAGGAGTTCTATCCTCACCGAGAGAGGGACAAGGTGGAGAGAGAGTTCCTGCAACTAGAGGCCGGAACCATGACACATCAGCAGCACACCACCAAGTTCAATAAGATGGCACGGCTGGTGCCAGACAAGGTGACGCCTCTATCACGAAAGATTAAGCGGTATATCCAGGGTTTGCCTGCAGATGTCCGTAGAGACATGATCGTTGCCCGACCGAGCACATTTAGGTCGGTGGTTGATTTGGTAGGGAGGTTGTATGATGAGAGAACTGTGGTGGTGGCTGAAGATAGCAAGAAAGGTGGTGGTGATCGAATTGGAATCGGAAAAGGTATGGTCGGGGTGGTGCCCCGACAAGTAACAAGAAGGCATGAGGGATGATCGTCGTGTGGTCACATCTGGTGCGGGGTCGAAGAGACGTGGTAAATGTGGGAGGGAGCATCCAAGAGAATGCAAATGGGGATTAAACAACTTCTTTAAGTTTGGGAAGCCTGGTCATATGGCTAGAGATTGTGGGGTTGTACGCTGTTATAATTGTGAGGAAAATGGCCGCATGAGCGGGGACTGTAAAAAGCCAAGGGCTGAAGGTTCGGGAGTGAAGAAGGCTGGAGGAGAAGTGTAGAGGGTGAGTGCTAGAGCATTTACAGTGATGCAGGAGGAGGCTAGGACAGACCCTCATGTTGTGTCAAGTACGTTTCTAGTAAACCAAACTTTAACCTTTGTGTTATTTGATTCTGGTGCTTGAAAAAGTTTTATTTCTGCTACTTTCTGTGCTAAGTTGCTCTTAGTAGTAAGAGTATAGATACACCCTTTGATGTAGAAACTACCATAGGTAAGTCTACTAGGATCTCTGAAATTATAGAAGGTTGTGACGTAGAACTAGAAGGTCACAAGTTTCCTATTACATCATTTGTGATGACCTTAGGCGGGTTTGACGTAGTCCTAGGAATGGATTGGTTGGCGGACTACAAGGCGAACATTATGTGTCGCAAGAAGATGATTCGCCTGACAGCGCCTGACGGGAGTACAATGATGATTTCTGGTGATCGAGTCACTATGATTCCGAAAGTGATTTCAATGCAGGTGGCGGGAAAGTGCATGAGGCGTGGATGTAGTGCCTACTTGGCCTACGTAAAGAATGTGGACACACCAACACCACAGCTGACCGACGTACCAATGGTCTGTGACATTCCAGATGTATTTCCTGAAAACTTACCAGGAGTGCCACCTGACCACGAGATCGAGTTCTAGATTGACTTGATACCAGGTTCCCAACCTATTGCTAAGGCACCATATCGGTTGCCTCCGACTGAGATGAAGGAACTGATGGTGCAACTACAGGAGTTGCTGGACAAGGGGTTCATTAGAATGAGTATCTCTCCTTGGGGTGCTCCGGTCTTATTCGTGAAAAAGAAAGACGGTAGTATGAGGATGTGTATAGACTACCATGAGTTGAATAAGCTGACAGTGGAAAATCGGTACCCGTTACTGAGAATTGATGATCTTTTTGATAAGCTCCAAAGTGCCAGTTGGTTCTCAAGGATAGACCTTCGATCTGGCTAGCATCAGTTGAAGGTGAAGGAGCATGATATTCCTTAAATAGCTTTTCGTACGCCTTATGGACACTACGAGTTACTCGTTATGTCTTTTGGTTGAACCAATGCGCCAGCTGCTTTTATGGATCTGATGAATTGAGTGTATCGAACGATGTTGGATAAATCTATGATCTTGTTTATTGATTACATCCTGACTTATTCGAAGAGCGAGAATGTGCATGCCGATCACATTCGAGAGGTGTCAGAGACGTTGAGAAGGGAAAGTTGTATGCCAAGTTCTCCAAGTGCGCATTCTGGTTGCGCGAGATTCAGTTTTTGGACATGTGGTGAATCCCGTGGGGATTATGGTGGATCCGACAAAGGTGGAGGTGGTGATGCAATGTAAGTCTTCGAAGACACCATCCGAGATTCATAGCTTCTTAGGTTTGGCGAGCAATTATAGGAGATTCATTCATGACTTTTCTAAGATCGCTTCTCCACTAATCAAGTTGACCCAGAAAGATGTAAAGTTTGTATGGGATCAAGCTCAAGAGAAGAAATTCGAGGAGTTAAAGGCGAGATTGACTCAACCTCCTGTATTGTCATTGCTCGATGGAAGTGAAGATTTGGTGGTTTATTTAGATGCATCCCGACAGTTGAAGTTCATGAGGTCAATTATCCTACTCATGACTTGGAGCTAACAGCCGTGGTCTTTGTGTTAAAGATTTGGAGGTACTACCTCTATGGGATGAAGTTCACCATATTCACTGACCAGAAGAGCTTGAAGTACTTCTTTGAGCAGAAAGAATTGAACTTGAGGCAAATGAGATGGTTGGAGCTCATAAAGGATTATGATTGTGAAATCCATTACCATCCGGGCAAAGCCAACATGGTGGCGGATGCCCTTAGCCGAAAGGAAAGACCCGAGCTGATTCGCGTGAAGGCTTACTAGTTGGTTATGACCTCTGATGTGATGAAGCAGGTCAAGGAGTTTCAAAATGAGGCATTGAAAGAAGATCATCTTAACTCCAAAAGAATGAGAGGCCTGTTTACGGAATTGGGTGAAAACACAATCCGTCTTAGGACCCGATTCAGACGGATGTGAATTCCACGTTTTAGGAATATACTTGGAAAGATTATGGATGAAGCTTGTAAGACCTCATTCCCAGGACGCTTACAGCTGGTAAATCATTGCATATAAAACATATGACTTTACATTTAACATTCATAAAACATTGCAGCGGAAACATAAAAAATAAATTTTTATTTTATTACAAAAGCTTTGAAGGTTAATACAATCATTCATTTCAAAACATCATTCATTCGCATTACAATGCAAAAACATTAAACAAAAGAATGTTATCCAAAAAGAACTGAGTAGCGCTCCGTGCCATCCTCAGCAACATTAACTGCCAACTAGAAACACATAAAATTCAGTGTTGCTTAGTGGGTTCTAGTTTTAAAGCAAAACATACTTTACTTTTGCTAAAACCATATTTTACTATGCATGTGATCACACATCATACGTACACATATATAATATCCTTATTATCTTCATCCATCATTCATTAACTTTCGTTCATTCATCATTAAATCTTTACTTTCATTCGGACTAATGCCACGTACTCTACCCACTGCATGCATAAAGCCGATACTGGGCCTGAGGTCTTTCATTGACCCCGAACATTGTGCACGAAGCTGACTCCAGTTACCTAGGGTAAGGAGTAAGGGTCCCATACATATGGTCAATCACAAGGATTGGACCCCAGTGTGCATCCTTTTAGGATAATTAACCCGCACACAGTTAAGCTAACACCCTTCATTGGGTGTGAACCTCCATACATTGCTTAATCACACGTATCAAGCCCTAGTGTGCATCCTTCTGGGGTAGCTAACCCGCACACGGTTTAGCTAACACCCTTCATTGTGTGTGAACCTCCTTACGTTTGCTTGCAAGCCTTTCATACTTTCATTCGTTCATTAATGCATGCATTCTTCATTTCGTTCCTATTTTCATTATCTTCCACTTTACGTTACATAATACTTTTCATGTTGTTCATTAACATTCAACGTAAAGCCACGAGAAAATAATCATACAAAGAAAGGAACATAACATACACAATCAACATCATCATATCGGGCATCATACATACATACATAACATACATCATGCATAAACATACAACATCATACATCATCGTCATCCATGCCCAACATTACCTTTATGCCCTCAAAAGTCATCTTACATGAACCCCTGGGAACCTTCCACGTCAAAAACTTACATCTGCACTTTAACCCGAAAGTTAGTAAATAAACTCCGTTCCCCTGGCTACACAAGCCCCACTTGGGCGTATGGGCACCCTTCAGTCGCATGGCCTCCTAGGCGACTGAGAACAATGCGGATGAACACCAGGCGAGTGGGCCCAATGCGAATGAAACCAATGAGGATGAACACAATGCGGATGAGTCCCATGCGAATGGGACTAATGTGGACGAGTCCCATGCGAATGGAACCAATGTGGATGAACACCTTGTGCCAATGAGCACAAATGCGGATGAACCTAGGTGAATGGACCCTCAGTCGAATGTCTCCCCATGTGAATGGCCCTCATTCATATGAATCATAAGAGAATGGACTCCAGTTGCACAACTCACATGTGAATGAACCTCAATCTCACTCCTTTCGGCCGTATGGCCTCCAGTCGCATGCCATTCGGTCGCCTAACCCTAGCTGATGTAGAATGCAGTTCATCCCGAACCTAATCTGCACTTTTAGGCCTCTGAACCCTCTCAATCCTGTTCAAAGCCCAAACCAACCATCCTAAACCTTAGAAACACGTACCACAACACCATTAAAGCACACACAAGCCCGAAATCAAACTACACTCGCATCACACACAAACACATACATACAGGTTTGACACACACATTTCAAAAACGGGTTTTACTATGTGTTTCAGCCCCAAATCAGTTCAAAACGTGTAAAAGAGGGGTCCAAGAACTCAAACAAACGACACCGTCGAGTAGAGCTTCAATCCAACCCGCTACACTTCGGCTTTCACGCTCCAATCTTTTTTCTCCCCTTTTTCTCTCTTGGCTGAATTTGTGAGTATGGGGGAGGGTGTGGCTGCCTTCCCCCTCTTATACCCCCACTCATTCAGGATCTTTCTCGTTTTGGCAAATTTGGTCCATCGACTTTGGACTTTATTTCTTTTTTCTAATTTCGTCGGCTTTAAAGAAAATATCAAGATGCTACAAGTCCACCCCCCTTAAATAGGTTCATTCCTTGAAACCTGTTATTCCTCAAACAAATGTGGATAATGTTGTCTCATTTCCTCTTCAATCTCCCACATAGACTCGGATCCTTTCCTGTGCTTCCACTGTACACGCACAAGAGGAACCACTTTATTCCTCAGTCTCTTCTCCTTTCGATCGATGATTTCCACTGGTTGCTCCACATAATTGAGCCGTTCATTCACTTCGATATCCCCCATGGAAAAATCAGCTCTTCATTCGCTAAACACTTCCTCAGATGAGATACATGGAATGTTGGGTGAATTCCACTTAACTCATCGGGTAATTCCAGTCTATAGTGTTAAGATCGAGTACTGGACGAATACTAACAGATTTACCGCGTGTACCAAATCAAATAGTGCGGAATCCTATTTGATTGGTGATCAATCAATGAGAACGCACGTAGATCAATTAAAGATTGAATCTAAACATTAAGAACGATTAGCAATCGATCTACTTCGATCTATGAAGTTGGAACAGGTTGCTAGAGGTCTCTGGACGGCTAGGGTACATGTAGGTAACGAAATATTCAAAGTCTCCCGTTTTCCATGATTTAAGTGGTATTTATAGGTTAGGGTATCTCAATCGTGCCACTGGACCATTTGCATGGTTCAGTCATGCGATTGAGTCATGCGGTTGATCCATTCGCACGACTGAGTGTTCAGTCGTGCGACTGAGTCAATCGCATATTACAATCATGCGACTGATCCAGTCTCCTGGTTCATTCGTACGACTGGTTCATTAGCATAAAGTTGTTCATGGGTATGGTCCATTCGCATGGGCCAATCGCATGAAAACTTCACACGATTAAGTTTAACATATTTCTTAATTATCATTTAGTAAGATCTATGCAAACAACCAGAAATCTGTATAGTTAGTTCAATAAGCGTTATTACATACCAAGCAATGAAATATCAACATTATAAGCATAACCGCACATTGTATTTCATTAAGTACCTGTTCAATTACATACGAGTAAGACAATAAAGACATTTTTCATTAAGTTCAAAAACTAGGGACACATGTATCTACAAACTCCCCCTTGGACCTAGTTTCATATAATGTCTTACATCCTTCACAAGCTCCTCATGCTTCTTGTACTTTTCTTCTCTTGTGACTCCTGCATGTATCATAAAAGCAAAACAGAGTCATATCATGTTCTGAAATTGTAGAGCTTGTACAATATCTTGTGAGTCATAGAACAGTGGCCACTTGTATAATGTATAGACATCATCGGCAGACAAGTTAGTAAGCCACATCGGGTCAAACACCCTGAAGGTTTCCACAATACCATTCTTGTTCAGTACTATGACTGCCTCTCCTGTTCTCCAATCATAGTACCGCCATTTGAAGTGTGGAGTGAAGTCCTGTGGCATTTCCCGTAGAGGGATCTTAGACATTGTGCGCGAAGGACTCCACTTCAACAGTATTTTCGGTTTTCCATTTATGGCATCAACATCAGACCGTCTGATATACCTTGTTGGTTCTTGAGGTTTGAAGTTGACCCATCAACATCAGACCGTCTGATATACCTTTTTGGTTCTTGAGGTTTGAAGTTGACCCATCTGGTGTGGTACTCTCTCTTTAGAGCTGCTTCAAACCAGCCTGACATTTTATGTGGGTCAGCGTATAGCAATTTCAACTTTGCTAACCAGTTAAGCTCAGAACTAGGTAGAGTCTTCAGATCGTGTGGGACCTGAAGTACTCAATCCCCTTCTCACGTTTAACTACATAAACATTGAGATCTTCAAAATGTGCCCATGCTATGATTTTGCCCGACACCTTGTGATGTTTCTTCAGTTTGTATAGCTTGGTGTAGGCAGTTGATGTTGGAGCACTGCGTTGGGCTCTTATTTCTTAAAAGCATGCAGCCCATTCACCTTTCTGATGTTGACTTCGGCGTTCGAGGCTTGGGCCTGCTCTTTATTCTTTTTCGACTCTTGTTCCATTTTATTCAGAGTCTCAAAAGTATCAGTAACAAGATTGTCACCCAAATTGGGAATGACATTAACCTCATTGTCAATGTACTTTGGATAATGTTGATCCATGACATTTTCAATCTCGATCTCATCGACGTTGTTGAGCTTGTCGTTACTTTCCACATGGACTGTAGGAACATATTCACTATCTTATCAGGATTGATTCGGAACATTTCAGCAAGTTGCTCGTCGGTGAGATCATGAATTATCTTTCCTTTCTCAGGAGTGTAATTCATCGATCTCTTGACTATTCCCTGCAGATCAAGAATCATCGTGAGTTGAGTCTTGATCTGTCGGGGGGGGGGGGGGAGCAACATCATATTCATTTCCTTAAAAATTTGGATCTGCTTGATTTAAAACATGTAACACATCAACCATTAGTCAACAATCAAAATAGTGAACCTTATATAATAACTAAACATTAATTACATTAATTTGATACAATATTCAAATACACATGATTTTAAATAACAAAAACAACTATGCATTACTCTTGTCTTGAAACATGTGCTCCTCTTCTAACAGGGCTGAAGTAGAGGCACCTTTGTCTTCAGCTCTCTTGGTCCTCCTTTCACTTGCAGATGTGGCCCCATAGCGAAGTATCTCCTTCTCCTTCATCATCATTATCACTTGCATCATCACCTCCCTCTATATCATCACCATGATCATCATCATCTGCATCATCATTATCATCATCACTGTCATCATCATCATCTCCATCATCTCCATCACCTTCTCGGATCTTTAGAGGCTCTTCATTGGATCCGTTCAGTCTCAGCATAAGCTTCTTGTTCTGGCCTTTAAATCCTATATCCTCTATACTGAGGATGTATGTATCTCTCTCAGCTCTGTGATCTCTTTGCTTTGAGCCTCAATCCTCTGAATAGATGAGGCATTTGTCTCCTGCAGCTCCTCAATCTGTTGGCTCTGAGCCTCGATCCTCTAGGCTTGGGAGGCATTTAGCTCCGTGAGCTGATTAAGCTGAGAGCTCTCTGTTCATCCGTAGCCAGTAGGTTCAGCACAACCAGTTAAGGTTAGCCAGTTGCTCCTCCAATCCGAGTTGGTAGTGGTGAATGAGGTGGTAGTGGTGGTGGGTGGAATGGTGGTAGTGGAGGTAAGTGGAGTGGTGCTAGGTGGTGTGGCTGAGGTAGTGGCTGTGCTGGTAGAAGAGTTCAATGTACACTTTAGTCGATTCCAATTCTTACCATATGGGTGAGCCATCTCTTCCTCCTTGTGCCCCAAGACACTAAGGCTCCCCCTTGGCTACTGGGAGGGTCCGGGGCATATTTGGGATTTGTATCCGCAGCAGCTTCCCTGGATTTCCCTGGGCATCCACCAACCGCTCTCAAACGTCTTTCTGTGGCAACCACCCAGCTGCCTACAGTCCTCGTGAGAGGCTCCTCATCACTCTCTTCTTCCTCATCGGGAGGACAGAAGTCTTGGTGAAAGCTGGCTGTGGTGGCATCCGGATGTGTAAGGGGTGAATGAGTAACATGTGTAGTGGGGCCCCGCGAAGAAGCAGGCTCGGAGTCTCCGCCGTATCATCGGCATTATCGGAGTCGTCAGATGGAAGAGCAATTTGCTCAACATCTGAGTCACTCTCCGCATGGCGCCACTTTTGCCTACCCGGCGCCACATAATCAGCCTGGGCCAAATGCCCGAATAGTCTCTTCACCGGGGGTTTGACCTGCTTTCCCCGGTAGACCTTCATGCGTCCTAGTGTCGTATCATCCATGATCTCCAACGACACAACGTCGTGGCTCTCCTTGGGTAGTGTGGGCAGCTTCTCATCGAAAATCATCTGCAAGAATCTGGGGTACATGCAGAATCCGTCCTTGCCCTTAGCCTCTAGATTCTCTATCAGGTAAGAGATATCATGCTCGAGAAGCTGAAAGGGTAGTTTAGTACTAGTGCCACGTAGGCATTTTGAATCTGGTTTGAAAGATTATCAAACTCACCCCTTCTCAAAGCCAAGCACTTAAGGATGACATGTGCTAAGTACTTGTACTGGGTACACAGGATGCTCTTGTTAAGCACACCTGCATTAATATCCCCAGCATACTTCATCCTTAAGAAGCACCCTCTCACTATCAGAGGGTGAAGTCTGGTAGGGTGGTCTGCATCATCACCCAAACCAAGTCCCGTCGTATATCCTTAGTAGTGATCTCTATATCCATCCCGAAAATAGAACTCCTGATGCTGTATGGCTCATATGAGTGGTCAACCGATGCCCCCTCCCAGAAGGCCTGCTGAATAGACCTATAGGGAGTGCATGGTGTGGATATAGCACTGTAGATCCTGGATCTCTTAAGGAATGCGATAATCCCTGCAAACTCAGCGCCATTCCGAGTAGTGGCATCTAAATGATCACATATGTTGTGCTTGGGGTTGATGGACCACTTGTCTGCCATAGATCTGTAATACAACACATAAATGTTAGATCACCACATATCAAAAATCAATTCTAATTAGCTTGGTGGAATTCAGTCTAGTTCAATCATGTGATTGAACCATGCGACTGTGTTCAGTCGGTTGACCTGGCATGCGACTGGGTTCAATCGGGTGACTGAGCATGCGATTGAGTTCAATCGGTGACTGAGCCTGCGATTGGTTCAGTCGGCTGACTGAGCTTGTTCGTATTATCCATTCGGCCGATTGAGCCATTCGACTAGCTCAATCGCCTGATTAGAGTTCATCCTGGTGTCCAGCGCATGACCCACTATTCGGTCAACTAAAATTCAAATTTGAACCAAATCTTGAAATTGGACGTCGTGTATTGGTTCCTTAGACTCGCAATCATTATACTAATAACCTTAATTTTAACAGTTTGCATAGTTTAGTTAGGTTATTAGTCCATTTACAGGTTCGGTTCTTGTATGGGCCGAAAATTCATTAATTAGGGCTCCATTCCAATAGATTTCGGTGAGAGAGCACCGCATTGTACCTGTATAATAACTCACGATCGTCAGAATATCACAATATGTAATCAATTTGGGTCAGCGGAAATTTAGGCAGAGTAACGGTAGGCTGTGCGATTTTAGGGCGATTGGGGGTGATGAGTTGAATACGATCGACTATGGCCCTATTTATACTGAATCTGATTTCAATCGAGCGACTGGACCCATTCGCTCGGTTCATTCGGGCGATTAGACCTCGGTCATGCGATTGGTTTAGTCAATCACATTCAGTCGGCTGACTCGGTTCAGTCGGGCGACTGACTCATTCGCACAGTTCTATTGGGTCAGCTGGCTCAATCTGATAAGCCATTCGGGTGAATGGTTCATACTCATGTGCCATTCGGCTGTCTAGTGCATGAGTATGGTCCATTCGTATGGTTGGTCCATTCTCATGGTCTAGTCGTGCGATTGGCTCATACTCATTATTTTGACTTTATGACCATTCCACACTTAAACCCTATTAACCTTTGATTAGACGTTTTAAGCACTCGATCATCCCAGACATGATCATTTTAATTTAGAAAACTTTTGATCAACTCAGACGTGATCCTTTTAAAACAATTTGTCACCTCAGACATGACTGATTTTACATTTGAAAACATGTGTGGCCACCTCAGACGTGACCCTTTTAGGTGATTAAATCCCCTTTTGAATTCCATGGCGTAGTCCGATATCTAACAAAGTTCATGAGGTCAATTATCCTACTCATGACTTGGAGCTAATAGCCATGGTCTTTGTGTTAAAGATTTGGAGGTACTACCTCTATGGACGAAGTGCACCATATTCACTGACCACAAGAGCTTGAAGTACTTCTTTGAGCAGAAAGAATTGAACTTGAGGCAATGAGATGGTTGGAGCTCATAAAGGATTATGATTGTGAAATCCATTACCATCCGGACAAAGCCAACGTGGTGGCGGATGCCCTTAGCCGAAAGGAAGACCCGAGCTGATTCGCGTGAAGGCTTACTAGTTGGTTATGACCTCCGATGTGATGAAGCAGGTCAAGGAATTTCAAGATAAGGCATTGAAAGAAGATCATCTTAACTTCGAAAGAATGAGAGGCCTGGTTGCGGAATTGGGTGAAAACACAATCCGTCTTAGGACCCGATTCAGACGGATGTGAATTCCACGTTTTGGGAATCTACTTGGAAAGATTACGGATGAAGCTTGTAAGACCTCATTCCTAGGACGCTTACAGCTGGTAAATCATTACACATAAAACATATAACTTTACATTTAACATTCATAAAACATTGCAGCAGAAACATAAAAAAGAACTTTTTATTTCATTACAAAGGCTTTTGAAGGTTAATACAATCATTCATTTCAAAACATCATTCGTTCGCATTACAATGCAAAAACATTAAACAAAAGAATGTTATCCAAAAAGAACTGAGTAGCGCTCCATGCCATCCTCAGCAACATTAACTGCCAACTAGAAACACATAAAATTCAGCGTTGCTTAGTGGGTTCTAGTTCTAAAGTAAAACATACTTTACTTTTGCTAAAACCATATTTTACTATGCATGTGATCACACATCATACGTACACATATATAATATCCTTATTATCTTCATCCATCATTCATTAACTTTCATTCATTCATCATTAAATCTTTACTTTCATTCGGACTAATGCCACGTACTCTACCCCACCGCATGCATAAAGCCGGTACTGGGCCTGAGGTCTTTCATTGACCCCGAACATTGTGCATGAAGCTGACTCCAGTGACCTAGGTGAGGAGCAAGGGTCCCATACATATGGTCAATCACAAGGATTGGACCCCAGTGTGCATCCTTCTAGGATAATTAACCCACACACAGTTGAGCTAACACCCTTCATTGGGTGTGAACCTCCATACATATGCTTAATCACACGTATCAAGCCCTAGTATGCATCCTTCTGGGGTAGCTAACCCGCACACGGTTTAGCTAACACCCTTCATTGTGTGTGAACCTCCTTACGTTTGCTTGCAAGCCTTTCATACTTTCATTCGTTCATTAATGCATGCATTCTTCATTTCGTTCCTATTTTCATTATCTTCCACTTTACTTTACATAGTACTTTTCATTTCGTTCACTAACATTGAACGTAAGCCACGAGAAAATAATCATACAAAGCAAGAAACATAACATACACAATCAACATCATCATACCGGGTATCATACATACATACATAACATACATCATGCATAAACATACAACATCATACATCATCGTCATCCATGCCCAACATTACCTTTATGCCCTTAAAAGTCATCTTACATGAACCCCTGGGAACCTTCCATGTCAAAAACTTACATCTGCACTTTAACCCGAAAGTCAGTAAATAAACTCCGTTCCCCTGGGTACACAAGCCCTACTTGGGCGTATGGGCACCCTTCAGTCGCATGGTCTCCTAGGCGACTGAGAACAATGCGGATGAACACCAGGCGAGTGGGCCCAATGCGAATGGACCCAATGCGGATAAACACAATGCGGATGAGTCCCATGCAAATGGAACTAATGTGGATGAGTCCCATGCGAATGGAACCAATGCGGATGAACACCTTGTGCAAATGAGCACAAATGCGGATGGACCTAGGAGAATGGACCCTCAGTCGAATGTCTCCCCATGTGAATGGCCCTCATTCGTATGACTCACAAGCGAATGGACTCTAGTTGCACAACTCACATGTGAATGAACCTCAATCGCACTCCTTTCGCCCGTATGGCCTCCAGTCGCATGCCATTCGGTCGCCTAACCCTAGCTAATGTAGAATGCAGTTCATCCCGAACCTAATCTGCACTTTTAGGCCTCTGAACCCTCTCAATCCTGTTCTAAGCCCAAACCAACCATCCTAAACCTTAGAACACGTACCACAACACCATTGAAGCACACACAAGCCCGAAATCAAACTACACTCGCATCACACACAAACACATACATACAGGTTCGACACACACATTTCAAAAATGGGTTTTACTATGTGTTTCAGCCCCAAATCAGTTCAAAACGTGTAAAAGAGGGGTTCTAGAACTGAAACAAACAACACCGTCGAGTAGAGATTCAATCCAACCCGCTACACTTCGACTTTCATGCTCGAATCCACGAAAACCAAGCTTGAAACCCCTTTTCTCCCCTTTTTCCCTCTTGGCTGAATTTGTGAGTATGGGGGAGGGTGTGGGCTGCCTTCCCCCTCTTATACCCCCACTCATTCAGGATCTTTCTCGTTTTGGAAAATTTGGTCCATCGACTTTGGACTTTATTTCTTTTTTCTACTTTCGTCGGCTTTAAAGAAAATATCCAGATGCTACAAGTCCACCCCCCTTAAATAGGTTCCGTCCTTGAAACCTGTTATTCCTCAAACAAATGTGGATAATGTTGTCTCATTTCCTCTTCAATCTCCCACATAGACTCGGATCCTTTCCTGTGCTTCCACTGTACACGCACAAGAGGAACCACTTTATTCCTCAGTCTCTTCTCCTTTCGATCGATGATTTCCACTGGTTGCTCCACATAATTGAGCCGTTCTTCAATCTCCCACATCTAAACGCTGTATGGTGTTTGTGGGCATCAAAACAAGAAGCCAATACCAAGAATCTAGGTAAGAAACATTATTTAATCGTTTCTTTATATTAAACCCAGATTCTAGGGTTTAGGGGTTTTAAAAATGGCAAAAAATCATCCAAAGCTCACGTTTTTGTGTAAGAAAACATGTAAAAAGCTTAGATAAAGCTTTTTGGATGATAAACCAAGGATTTGAGTGTAGAAAATTTAAGTTTTGGGTGAAAATATAGGCAGCTTCGTAATTTCAGCCCGCTTTGCGAAACTGCGGGTTCATCAAGGGTAATTGGGTAGTTGTCCAGCGAAACTATGAAGCTTTTTGTGAAACTATAGTTTCGCAAGTAGTTTCGCAGACTTAGAATTCCAACGAATGTTGGGTGAAACTGGTAACGAAACTGGCAGCGAAATAGCCAACGAAACTAGCAGTGAATGTGCTGATCTGACAGTGAAATTAGCAGTGAAATTAGGCAAATATTATCCCTTTTGACTATTAACTTCTCGGTAGGCTGTGATTTGAGACCCTTGCTTTCAAAGCTAGATTGAGAAGCAACTCCCTAAGAACAAGTGAGTTCTAGATCCCCTTGTTTATAAGTTTTCCATGTTTTGGGGCTATTGTGCATACTAATATATGTTTTCCGTATAAGCACGGCCCAGGTAGGGGCGTTGCCCCTTGGACCCCACTAGGGGTGCTGCCCATAGGACCCCGCTGTTAGAGGCTGCCACCCCCAAACACTCACTGTCCTGCGAAGGGTCGGTATTGTGTATCTTTATGTAGCTTACGTGGTGTGATTATGACGATGAACACAAATTATTATCATAAGGAAGCAAAATATTTAAGATAGTGAAACTGAAACCTAATGTATAAACAAAATTCATGCAAGCAAATATAAAGAGGCTCGCGACTCAATGAGTGATGTTAGCCTAACTGTGTGTTATAGCGTGCGCTATTGACTGACCCATGAGGGTTCACATAGAGGAGTCAGTCTTGGTGATTGCTCCATACATGCGATATGGGATCCTTGTCGCTTAACCCTAGATGATATGGCTTTGTTACCAAGAGGGGGGTAAGCATACGATAGGATCGAGATTGAAGTGAACGATAATACAAGTGAAAAAGTACAAAATGTGTGAAATGTACGAAATGTGCGATATATACAAAAAGAACGATGATGAAATATAATAAATTTTACCTTGATGTATGCACGATATATGATCACGTGCGATAGTAAAGAAAATGTTTTAAATGAAAGAAAGGTAATTTATTTTTATAAAACTAGAACTCACTTAGCATTGCTGACTTTCGTATGTTTAATAGTTTGCAGGTGATGATTGCTAAGGATGGCATGGGCGCAACTAGCTAGTTTTTGGGATGGCATCCATTTTATGTTAAATGACATATTTATGATGTAATGCAAACAATGAGATTTTTGTAACGGTTCACAGTGATTGTATTTTCTTGGAAACGTGGTCATTAATATATGAAATTGTTTATTATGTATTCCGCTATGATGTTTTAGCAAATTTAAATGTATGTTTTGTATTTTATGTGTGATGATTGTCCAGTTGTAAGTGTCCCGGGATTAGTGCCTTACAAGTTGATATCAGAGCCAAAGTTTAAGAGAAGTGGGTTACATATTTTCTAACACCTAAAGTTCAACTGAGAATGGGACAAAGGGAAGGGATGCCAGTCCAAGTAGCTATATGCCATCAGGTATTTTCCTTAATGATTCACCGGTATTACGTGCGAATGTTATGTGATTTCTATGCATTTAGTAGATTTAGATACTGATGTAGTCAGTTTAGGAAATGTTTGGGGTATGAAGAGTAAAGTAAGTGGGTAATCATAACTAGCCACTATCATTAGGGACTTAGTATACATGACATAAACCAAGCTATTACCTTGAATGACCGTGTTGGTGTTTGGATCATATAGTGTGTGGAGGATGGTTGGAGGTAGATCTTTTAAGGCTTCTCGAGGTGGACGTTATGGTGGATGTGGTACTAGACCACGAGTCACCAGAGGAAGGGCTAGAGCTCAGGAGATGGCTCATGTAGAGCCCGAAGCCCTTCATCTGGAGGGTGGGGATGAGAGTGCTAATCTGAGGGCCTTAGTGAAGGAGGTTGTGATGGAAGAGGTTCACCAAGTCATGCAGACGATTCTACTGTCTGTGGTGACTGAAGTGATCAAAGCGGTATGAGAAGGTGAGAGGAAGGAGAGGAATATGTCTTTGGGGGAGTGGGAGCAACCGCAGACTGAGACTGTTGTCTCTAGTGAGGAGGAAGAAAAACAGCCTATGCATGAGGCAGCATGAGGTTTTAACTATAAGGCATTTCAAAGATACAAGCCCCCGACTTTTGATGGAAATGGCACTACAGTTGCTACTCACTAGTGGGTGAGAGAGATGGAAGTTTTTCTTGATATAAGCGAGTGTCATGAGTAGCAAAAGGTGAAGTTTGCCACTCACTAATTCGTGGACTCGACTATATGTTAGTAAGGACAATATTGTTGGATTCTTTATGCCCGAGACACATAGAATATTGATGTGGTTAGTACGTAATGAACCAAGTCGTGTCATACCCAATAACAACCTTAGAAAACACCAATATAAATATTTAATTGATGATATGATCATGCAATTAAACAAATACACCAACTTAGAAAATGAATTTTCTAATAAATTGCATATGAGATGAAACAACTTATAAGGATATTTTATTTATGAACATTATTTGTAATGTTATTTAAGTTGGTTAAATAACATCAAATAATAATAATAGTGTGTGTATCAGTTATACAATTAAAAGGTTAATTAGATAACTTATAATTGTTATTAGTTAAACAATTTGTAAAAGACTTTTTGGGGGAAACCCCAAATGTCTTTGAATGTTGCCGCCCCTTTAGAGGGTTCATTGGCCTTTTGTTTTGACAACTTGACTTCTTGAAAACACACACTTCCTCTCTTCTCTCTCATACATGCAAGAACCAAACTTTTCTCTCTAGTTTTCTTGAAGAGTTCATAGCTGAAAATCAGATTTCCAGCCCTCTTTGGTTCGTTTTTGGTGGAGAAATCCTAGCAACAAGGTGTTTGCTTGAGGCTTGCGGGTATACAAGCTTGAGGACACCTCTCCTTGGTGTTTTGGCCATTCAAGAACCTCATCGTTTTCATCCAAATCTCGTTTTTCAGCAGGTTTACAAAGGTGGTTTGTTTATCTTGTTTTGGTGGTTATTTGGTCTTGATAGCTAGTTCATACACATATATGACCCTATGTTCTTGGTTTGTTGATGTTATGTTATTAACCTTAATTTTCAGCTTATAAATCATAAGATTATGGTTTTATTCCGCTGCATTTTTATGTTCAAAATGGTTAAACTACTTAGATAATGGTCCAACAAACCCAACATTGGCATCTAGAGCCAGATATGTGGATGACTAGCTTCATTATCCTTGTAAAATTGGTTTTATGGGGTTTTAACAACCTAATAGGGGTTGTTTTGTGATGTTATGATGAATCCCCAACCTTTCAACGTTATATCTTACGTGCTTATGATTAAACCTTGAAAGAATAGATATCAAAATGGTTGATTGTGTTTTGTTTGGACAAAACACCCTAAATTCGTGGTTTATGTTGGATGAAAATCTAGGGTCAAATGGGGATTTATTTTGGTTCTTGTATGTTGTTTCATATTGGTGCATAACCTAGCCTTGACCTTGTGTTGGTTTGGTTTTGGATGAATGATTTGTTTTGGTTGTCTTCATTCTTTATGGGTTGTAATATTTATTCCTTTGTTCTTGTATTTGGATGTAATTTATTTGTTCATTCAATGGTGATGTAATAGATAGATTAAGTGTGTTTTCTTTTATTAGAAAATTTGTATTAGGATATAAATTTTGTAAAAGAAGATGCACAGATGGAAGCACAAAAGGAAGACACAAAGAGAAGGACTTGAAGCATTGGATGCAACTTCAAGTGGGGGTCTTTGGAGACCTCATATTTTGTGTTATGTTCAACACTTAGGAAAGACCTAATGACAACACTTGTGATGGCAAACAAATGTTGTCAACATAGTCGCTATGGTTATGCACATGTGGTTGTTTGTTATATGCTTGTTTGATTATTCGTTTTATGTTGATTGTTTGATATGTGGATATGCTTAACAATCTTAATAAATGATGATAACAAGCTGAATTTTCATGGTTCTTAATCATTAATATGTTAATAAAATTTATTAAAAGATTAAAGATTTCAAATAAAAGAGGTTTTATTAAAAAGAACCATAGGGTACCAAGTATTTGAAAGCATGGGAATACAAGGTACATAGAGTTTTCATAACTAGAATTAATGAAACAAAAATCCCTTTGGAAACAAGTTAAACACCATCCTTTTACAGGACACTCGAATCCCTTGAGAACTACTTGTGTTATAAAAGTCACCTAACCACTTTTAGGGAACTTGTGTGTTTGAGGTGGGCTTAACATATTTTGGGATAAAGGTCACCTAACCACTAGTATGTGTAAACTCACATGTGTGTGTAAGTAGGACGACTTGAATTGGAAACCATGTGCATAGGGTCACCGAAGCATGGTGTACAATGATGTTGATGGGATTTTACATGCCGACTAAACATAAGATGTTTAACCAATCCCATAAAGCTAGAAGTTGCAATAGGTTGCAATTGTCAAATGTTAACTACCTTGTTAATTTAAATAATCAGATAAAGGTCACCTAACCATAATTTAAATGTAGCGTTGGATTCCAAATTTTAATTATTAGTTGTCTATGAGACATAAAAAGTGTATTAATAATTAATATGTAATTTTTCAGAAATACTAATATGAACTTTGTAATTTTGTAGAAATGGCCACAAACAACAATGCTACCACCCCGACCGCCCCTACCCTATCACTGAGAACCATCTTAGAAAGGGGTCGTCTTAACCATAGTAACTTATGGACTGGTTTCGAAACTTGAGAATTGTTCTCAAGCAAGAGAAAAAGGCCTATGTCCTTGATGATCCCATTCCTTACCAACCTGACCCCGAGGATGTTGAGGCCTATAACGATTGTGTTAAATACACTAATGATTCCATGCAGGTTTCTTGCCTCATGTTTGGAACCATGATTCCTAAACTCCAAAAGGACTTTGAGCATCATGGGGCATATGACATGATTACCCAGTTGAAGGAAATTTTCCTTCAACAAGCTAGGGTAGAGCGCTTCAAAACGGTTCGAGCGCTTTATGCATATCGCATGGAAGAAACCCAATCGGTATCATCTTATGTTCTTAAGATGAAAAGGCACGTTGATCACCTTGAGAAGCTTAATTGTCCCGTCTCAAAGGAGTTGGCCACGGATTTGATCCTTAACGGCCTAACCAAAACGTTTGAGACGTTCATAATGAATTACAAAATGAACGGGTGGACAAGAGCATTGGTGAGCTTCACGCAATGCTCAAAACAGCCGAGGCAGGGATGGGTAGAAAGGTTCTACCTGTTCTCTCGATCAATGAGGGAGGCAATAAGAAAAGGCCATTCCCCGAACCCAAGGCAAATGTTGCCAAAGGAAAGGGGTACATCAAAGGTAAAGGGAAAGGGAAGGCTAAAGCGGAACCTCCGAAGCCTAAGCTTAAGAAGCTTAAGGTAACGGAGAATGATCTATGCTTTGAGTGTGGTGAGATAGGACATTGTAAAAGGAATTGTCCCCCTATCTCAAAGAGTTGACAACAAGAGGGATGTTGGGCAAACCTCAGGTATAACTTTCATGATTCACATTGGTTTAAATGTTATTTCTTCCAACACATGGTATTGGATACCAGATGTGGAACTCATATTTGCAATTTGTTGCAGGGGTTCAAAAGAAATAAGCACTTAAAGAACGGAGACATGAGTCTCTACATGGGCAACGGAGCAAAAGTTGATGTCGAAGCCCACGGAAACTATATTTTGAAACTTTAAAATGGTTTGGAAGTTGTTCTCAAGAACATTTTGTATGCTCCTAATTTGACTAGGAACATAATTTATGTTTCCCTTTTAAAACAATGTGGTTATGAATTAAAGTTTGTTAACAATGGTATTTATGTTTGTATGGATGATGTGTTTTATTTCAAGGCTATGCCTTTTAATGGTATCTACGAATTGGTTCATGATGATTCATCCTATAATAACTCATTATACTAATCAAGAACCAAGAAACTTAAAATGGGTTTAAGTGATTCATATATTTGGCATTGTCGTCTTGGTCACATAAACAAGAATGGAATTCAAACACTTCAAAAGAATAGTCTTTTGAAAACAAATGAAAATGTTTCATTTGGTAAGTGTTAATCTTGTATACAAGGGAAGATGACCAAGTCACCCTTTAGTGGTACTAACGAGAGGGCAAAAGACTTATTGGGAATCATACATTCGGATGTATGTGGACCTTTTAAGACAATGACAAGAAATGGTGAAAGATACTTCATTACCTTTACCGACGATTATAGTCGCTATGGTTATGTGTACCTGATGGCACATAAACATGAAGCTTTTGAAATGTTCAAAATCTTCAAGAATGAAGGAGAAAATCAAGTCAATAAAACTATCAAAGTTCTTTGTTCAGATAGAGGAGGTGAATACCTCAGTGAGGCTTTTCAGAATCATTTATGAAGTTGTGGGATCATCTCATAACTTACTCCACCTGGAACACCACAACATAATGGTGTGTCTGAAAGGAGAAATCGAACCCTATTTGATATGGTTCAATCTATGATGGTTGTAAGCTCACTACCTCTATCATTTTGGCGTTTCGCATTGCTCTTCGCGGCTCGTATTTTGAATATGTCCCCGACCAAGAAAGTGAATTCGACACCTTTTGAAATATGGCATGGAAGAGTTCCATCACTATCATATTTAAAGGTATGGGGTTGTGAAGCTTATGTTAAGCTAAACACCCAAAACAAGTTGGAAACTCGATCCATTAAATGTATATTTGTTGGATATCCCAAAGACTGTATAGGATACTACTTCTTTGTCCAACAGAGCAAAACGTATTTATTGCTCGAAAGGCAGAGTTCTTGGAATCTAAGTTCCTTATGGAAGGAATAAAGTATAGAACAGTGGAATTTGATGAGGATCAAGATCCACAAGCTGATACACGTTTGGTTAACACTAGCAATCAACATGAGGAAGTTGATGATGATCAAGAGGTTGATCAATATACACAAAACATTCGCAGATCTGGTAGAGTTAGCATTCCACCTGAAAGATATGGATTTTTCATGACTGGATGCTATGTGCTTGACTCTGATGAGCCAACTACATACCATGATGCAATGTCGAATTTGGATTGTGACAAATGGCTAGAAGCCATGAACGTAGAGATGCAATCCATGTATGACAACCAAGTTTGGGAATTGGTTAACCCTCCACTTAACTCCAAACCGATTGGATGCAAGTGGGTTTTCAAGAAGAAAACCGATGTGCATGGAAACTTGGATACTTACAAAGCAAGACTTGTAGCAAAAGTTTCACTCAAACTCAAGGGCTTGTTTATGATGAAACCTTCTCGCCCATCGCAATGCTAAAGTCAATTAGGATATTGTTTGCCATAGCCTCATATTATGACTATGAGATTTGGCAAATGGATGTCAAAACCACCTTTGTTAATGGACATCTCGAAGAGACTGTCCATATGGTTCAGCCTGATGGTTTTGTCAATCCACAACATCCTAATAAAGTATGCAAGTTAAAGAGGTCAATCTATGAATTGAAACAAGCATCAAGAAGTTGGAATCAACGTTTTGATGAAGAAATCAAGAAATTTGGTTTCATCAAGAACGCTAACGAGACTTGTGTATATAAGAAGGCTAGTGGGAGCATAATTACATTTCTAGTATTGTATGTTGATGACATACTACTTTTTGGAAATGATATTCCAACCATGGAAGGTGTTAAAACCTGGCTTGGAAGTTGTTTTCCGTAAAATATCTCGGTAAAGCCACCTATATTTTGGGAATAAAGATCTGTAGGGATAGATCGAGGCGCTTGATAGGTTTAAACCAAAGTGCATACATTGATAAAGTCTTAAAAAGGTTCAAGATGGAAAACTGTAAGAAAGGTATGGTACCTATTCAAAGAGGGACAATATTGAGTACATCTCAATTTCCAAGCTCAAACGACGAGCAAGATCGAATGAATGACATCCCATATGCGTCTTCTATGATCCATCATGTATGCGATAATGTGCACCAGACCGGACGTGTCATACTCGTTAAGCATGACAAGTAGATATGAGCAAAATCCAAGTAATAGCCATTGGATGGCTGTTAAAAGTATATTGAAATACCTTAGGAGGACTAAGGATATGTTTCTAATAAACGGGTCTGGTGAAGAGGAACTCGTTGTAAAGGGTTACACAGATGCAAGCTTTCAAACTGATCGAGATGATTCTCGATCACAATCGAGGTATGTCTTCATTATGAATGGAGGGGCAGTGTCCTAGAAGAGTTCAAAACAAGACGTGGTAGCATTGTCCACTACAGAATCCGAATACATAGCCGCCTCATTTGCAGCTGAGGAAGCTGCATGGATAAATAAATTTATCCCTAATCTGGGGGTCATCCCTAATATTCAAGAACCCCTACAAATCTTTTGTGATAACGAGGGTGCGATTGTACAAATCAAGGAATCTCGTGCACATCAAAAGACTAGACACATTGAGCAGATATTCAACTACATAAGGGATGAAGTTGAAAAAGGAAAGATATGTATTTGTAAAGTTCACACCGATCAAAACATTGCGGATCCACTCACGAAGCTCCTTGAAAGGGCAAAGCATGAAAGTCATACTTGTGCCTTAGGACTTTGATTTTCTAGTGATTGGAATTGATCTGTTTAGTATTTAAAAGATTGGAACAATGTAATGTTTAACTCTTTATATAATTGTGATATTTTGAGATTGTGTTCCTTTTAGCATGTATATGTCCATGAATATTTTTATTATTCTAAATGTCCGTAGTCGGTCATATTTATGGGAACAAATATGAACGTAAGACTATTATGAACATGGATTGGTAGATATTCATAAGGTATGAATATAGAGCAATTGGTTGCTATCAAAGTTCATAGATATTTGTGGGACACAAATATTGGACTGACCCGCATCTCAATTTTACGACATGGAATCTTCTAGATTGATCATAAGTAAATTTGAGTAAAGGCGAATATCATTTGGTATCCTCCGACCTGAGATACATATTGGGTTTTGATATTCACCAAAGTGTTAAACCTTGAGCTAGTTCTTCGCTGCTCTAAAATAATGGACAGTACATAAGGCTCTGTTCAGGTGTGACACGAGGTGATTATGAGAAACATATGTCGGCAAGATGGAATTTGTTCCTCTTATTCATTGAGAGCAAGATGTCTAAGGCCTGATTAAATTAAATCAACAAGGAATGATCATTCTGTGTCCTTGGATTTAACATGACATCTGTAACAAAAGGATAAATGATTGATCACCAAAATCATTTCAAATTGGATACTTGACCGGGATGATGTTATTGAATGGCTTTTAATCATGCGTATTAAGGGTAGTAAACCGTTGTTAGGCGGTATTTACTGTTTCCATCAATCTTCTATGAATCTTGTGCAAGAGGGAGATTGTTGGATTCTTTATGCCCAAGACGCATAGAATATTGATATGGTTAGTACGTAATGATCCAAGTCGGGTCATACCCAATAACAAGCTTAGCAAACACCACTATAAATATTTAATTGATGATATGATCATGCAATTAAATAAATACGCCAATTTAGAACATGGGTTTTCTAAATAAATTGAATATGAGATGAAACAACTTATAAGAATATTTTGTTTATGAACATTATTTGTAATGTTATTTAAGTTGGTTAAATAACATCAAATAATAATAATAGTGTGTGTATAAGTTATATAATTAAAAGGTTAATTAGATAACTTATAATTGTTATTAGTTAAACAATTTGTAAAAGACTTTTTGGGGGGAAAACCCTAAATGTCTTTGAGTTTTGGCCGCCCCTTTAGAGGGGTCATTGGCCTTTTGTTTTGACAACTTGACTTCTTCAAAACACACACTTCCTCTCTTCTCTATCATGCATGCAAGAACCAACTTTTCTCTCTAGTTTTCTTGAAGAGTTCATAGCTGAAAATCGGATTTTCAGCCCTCTTTGGTTCGTTTTTGGTGGAGAAATCCTAGCAACAAGGTGTTTGCTTGAGGCTTGCGGATATACAAGCTTGAGGACACCTCTCCTTGGTGTTTTGGCCATTCAAGAACCTCATCTTCTTTATCCAAATCTCGTTTTTCAGCAGGTTTACAAAGGTGGTTTGTTTATCTTGTTTTGGTTGTTATTTGCTCTTGATAGCTAGTTCATACACATATATATGATCCTATGTTCTTGGGTTTGTTGATGTTATGTTATTAACCTTAATTTTCAGCTTATAAATCATAAGATTAAGGTTTTATTCCGCTGTGTTTTTATGTTTAAAATGGTTAAACTACTTAGATAATGGTCCAACAAACCCAACAAATATCGTCTAAGCTGAGGGTAGTAGGGTGATTCGAAGAATGAGATGGAGTGAGTTGAACAAGTTGGTGATTGAGGAATTCTATCCTCATAGAGAGCTCGACAAGGTTGAGGGGGAGTTTCTATAGCTGGAGGCGGGAACCATGACACATCTGCAGTACACCATCAAATTCAATGAGATGGCATGGTTGGTGCCGGATCAAATGACACCCTTGTCATGGAAGATCAAGAGGCACATTCAGGGCTTGCCGTCGGATATTCATAGGCACAGCCCGACCGAGTATGTTTAGGTCGGTGGTTGATTTAGTGGGAAGGTTGTATGATGAATGGGAAATGGTGGTGGCTGAGTGAGTAAAAAGGTGGTGGTGACTGCAATTGGAACGGAAGAGGTTTGGGTGTGTCGGGGCCGCCCCAAACAACAAGGTTCTGAGGGTGGATGACCAGCGTGCAGCCGCGATCAATGGAGGTTCAAGGAGGTGTGGTAAATGCAGGAAGGAGAATTCGAGAGAATGCAAGTGGGGTCAAATGTCTACTTTAAATATAGGAAGCCTCGTCATGTGGCAAGAGTGTGGGGTTACAAGGTGTTATAATTGTGGCGAAGAGGGCCATCTGACTCAGGATTGCAAGAAGCCAGGGGCTGAGAGTTCCTAAGAAAAGAAGAAGACTGGAACTAAAGGGCAGAGGGTGAGTGACATGGCATTTATGATGATTCGGGAAGAGGCTAGGATCGACCCTGATGTTATGTCAGGTACGTTCCTAGTAAACCAAACTCTTGGCTATGTGTTATTTGATTCTAGTGCTAGTAAGAGTTTCATTTCTACTTTCTTTTGTGCTAATTTCCCATTAGAAGTAGAATTATTGATGAGTCTTTCAATGTACAAACTACCATAGGTAAGTCTACCAGAATTTCAGAGATGATACAAGGTTGTGACATAGAATTAGAAGGTCATAAGTTTCATGTTAGATTGTTCGTGATGACCTTAGGCAGTTTCGATGTAGTTGTAACATATGTGTAATTTTGGTTAATTAATGGTTTGCATCGTTATAATTTTTTAAGAGCCATTGTTGTCATTAATGTAACTATGAGGTTATTTATATTTGTTTCCTTTAAATCTTTAATTCGAAAGTTAATAATTTAACTATTGAATTGAACATAATAATAATAATCATAATAATAATAATAAGAATAGTAATACTGATGATACTAATAATTAGAACAATTTATTATGTTAGTAAACTTAAAATGGTTGAAACTTAAATTACATAAAGTTTAAGGGGTTTATTTGCCAATTATAAACTTAAAATAAAAATTGTATTCATAAAATAATAAAAACTAAAAGTTCAAGGGCCAAAGTGTAACATTTTAATTATTCTTTTCTTTTCCCTGCATTTCTGGTGACCGTCCGGTGGGACCTCCGACGATCCTCCGGCGAGGTCCAAAACCCTCGAAATCCCCCGAATTTCGACTTCAAATAGTGTCAATCGGTTCGTGAGCACGATCTAATGGCGTTTAAGAGCTATAATCGCGTTTAAACAAACAGTTATCTACTCGAATGACTTGAGTAACCGTCACATTCATCAACGAGTCGTTCGACCATTAAATCATAATTATAATCTAATTAAACCAACTTAAACAACCATCTAACAAATCTTAATCGTTTGAAACTCTCAATTTCTCCTGAAACAAACACAAACATAGATATCGATTATCATCTTCATCGCGAACCTACAACTAATCGAACACCATCATCTGGGCTTCAAGATCTGAAATTGATTAAGGGCTTTGATTCGTCATTGCCCTTTGAAGCTTCACACAAGATTAATTGAATTACCATCAACAACTACTCATTGTTCGTCACCTTTCAGCCGCGACTTGTTCTCCGCATTGATCATCTTCAATCCTTTATCAAACGGGTAATTGTATACATATATAAACTCTTTTAAACATGGGGAACAAAAGCCCCATGGTTAACAATGTTCATGGAATCGATTAATGCTTCAATTTGGGTCCAACTGAATCTAGGGTTCAATCGAATTGGGGATGGTTTTGCAAGTTGGTTTTTAACATTTGAGAGCCGTGATATGACATGGCCACGGCCCTTGGTTCACTGATTACTCATTCGCCCTCTCAAAAAGGAGGTCCCCGTTCAATACCAAGGAACCTCATATATTTAATTAGGCCTTTTTGGCCTTCAATTAAATATTAAAATTTTCTAAAAAATTATAAAAAATCATTTTATAAGCTGCGGTAATTTTAAAACCACTTAATGATTTTTCTGTAATTTATTTATAAAAAATACCCTTATATTTTTATTTAATATTCTAAAGCTAATGTTATACTTAGCTATTTTTTATAAAAATTTAGACTTTAAGTACTAGTTTAATTTACACAAATTATTATTCCAAACAATGCCTTTAAATCATTGTTTAAAACGTGCTTATTTTATTTAGCTATAAAACTTTGTTTAAACTTTATAAATCTTACAAATTGATATAAATGTTGTTCTTAATTCATATTTTTTTATAAATATAACCATATCGATCCCAAGAAAATATAATTGATTTCCATTTGTTAAAATATAAAATCTGACAAAGCCCCAAAATCCATTTAAAGCCCTAATCCTTGTTAATTCGTTAAACTTGTTATTAAACTTAAATCTTGTAATTATATATTTAGGTATCTATGAATGTTTACGTTGGAATGACACACATTATTTTCTTATTAATCACCACTTATATACTTATTTGATCATGTAAGTATTTCTATACCCCTTTTCATATTTGCACACTTTGGGGTGAAACATGTTATCTTATAAACATTGCACTTGTAAACACGTTTGATTCTTGTAAACTTATGGCATTTCACATGTATGTTGTGGTTAGTTGACCTTTGTAGCTACCATGTAATGTCGAATATATGTACAATCAATAACTATTGCTAGCCTGGTGACATCATAGATCTATGGGCCTGACAAGCCTGCTTGGTTTATCCAAGTACACTTAGCTAATCGTACATACTTGTAAATGTTTGAGAGTTATAAAAATCTATCAAGGCTTGATTGTGCATTCTATCTTACATCCCTAGTTTCTTTGTTTTCTAACTTACAACATGAATTGTCATCTTTTATATATTTTATGTATTGAACACTATGGAAATCTCACCAACTTTATGTTGACCCTTTATTTTTAACATGTTTCAAGAAATACTCAAGTTTGATTGCCACTTTTGAAGCTTGTTCACACCTAGGAATGGACCTAGTTAAATAAACGAATGAGCTTGTTATATTTCTTATTATCCTTGTTAACTTCTTTGTTTGAGACTTATGTTTGTATTGGTACAATTGAAACTTATGATTAATATATTGGGATTTAATAAATGCATTATGTGGCTGTGAACGATTTTAACTCTTACTCCTCGATGTTTCCGCCGTCAAGGTTGGGGTGTGTACCTATGCTTATGACATGGATCTTTAGACTTTATGTCTAATCTATATAAATCTCATAAAGGTTTTTATTTCATGAACCTAAGGAATATTGTGTGACACATAGACACTTGTATTCTGGATTTCCTGGCAAAAGGACTTCAGGCTAAGGCAAGCATTTCGCATAAATCCTACGGGACTAGTCATGCTTACTTGGGGATTTCTGGGATGATTGATAAACTATAGTCAATATACACAAGTTTCTAACGCAAATGGGTCAAGTCACCTGGACGTGTCAACGTTTCTAAATAGTAATGCATTAGCAAATGGAATCATTCTGTGTACCTTACCACTCTTAGCTTATTTTTGTTTAAACTACTATCCTTTGTTATCCTCATTCCCGTAACTAACTCATTTTGTATATCCAGCATGTCTCGTCACCATGGAAAGCGTGGGAGTTCCGACCATAAGTTAGCCGCCATGATTGCCCGGCAAATGGCTGCCGTCATCCCGACCATGGTTGCTGAACTTAATAGCACCCTGATGGATAATAGCAATAACAACACCAATGGAACAATAGTGGTGCTCATGGAGAGAATAGCAATAATCAATAAGGGAACACTCGCACCTGCACTTTCAAACATTTCAACTCGTGCAAACCCACTAGTTTTAATGGAAAATAAGGAGCCACTGGACTCCTCGAGTGGTTTGAAAGTATGGAGAACACGTTCATCATTAGCGAGTGCCCCGACAAGTTCAAGGTTTGCTATGCTACAAGTGTCCTTCAACAATGGGATCTAACATGGTAGAATAGTGAAAAGAGAAACCATGGGATTGAGGTTGCTTTGGCGTTGCCCTAGGATGAATTTAAGGCTATCATGATCCAAAAGTTTTGCCCAAGGATAGAGTTGCAAAAGCTAGAGGAGGAATTTTGGAACCTCAAACAAGATGGTGGAAATCACCTGGCTTATTCCACCCAGCATCATGAGTTGAGTATGCTTCTACCACACATGGTGGACACCGTGCCCCGTAGCATTGAGAAATTTATCAAGGGGGTGCCACCTTAAATTCAAGATGCCGTGGTGGGTAGTAGGCCCACAACTTTGGAGGAGGAAATTACTATCACCGCTGAGCTCACCGAGAATCATATTAGATCTAGCACTATGTCGGCAAAGGGTTCAAAGTCTACTGTGAAGGTGACACCCGAGGGAACAAAGGAGGTAAGGGTCGAGTCATCTTCCCAAAACAAGAAGCGTAAGTTCACCCCGACACGTAACTACGCTGTGACCACCCCAAATGCTCCTAAAAACAAATGGTGGTTGCCAATCAAGCTCCCATGGCTAAAGCTTATGCTGGTCCATATCATATGTGTAACACGTGCAAATACCATCATGCAAGAAACATTCCATGCCGAGTATGCTCATTGTGTGGAAAGTATGGGCACTTGGTGGCTACTTGCTTTTGTGCGCCAAACAACACTGCAATGCTTACCAACCGAACCTGCTATAACTGTGGCGAGCCTGGTCATATTCGTCTGCAATGTCATTGCAATACGGGAACCGTGCCACCAGCTCGTGGAAGGGCTTTCAACATCAATGCCAATCAAGCCCAAGCCAACAATGATGTGGTGAATGGTACATCGTTGAACTTCTTTTAATCGTTTTGTTACTAGTAAAAATTCCTATCTGTGTTCATCATATCAATAATAGGTTGTTACCAAACAAGTATGTATCTTGTAAATAGTCATTATGCTTCCGTATTGTTTGATTCGAGTGCGGATAGGAGTTTCGTGTCCTTGAATTCGAGCCTATACTTTCTAAACTGTGTCTTAATCTGGAAAGACCCTTCACGATTGAAGTCGCCGATGGAAAATCAATTGTCGTTGATGTCGTAATACGCGATTGCACCTTGAGCCTTAATGAACACGAGTTCTTCATTGACCTTATTCCCATGCAATTCGGATGTTTTGATGTTATCATTGGCATGGATTGGTTAGCCAAGCATTGTGCGGAAATTCTAGGCTTCGAGAAATGCATTCGAATTCGTTTACCGACAGGTGATACGTTGAAGGTCTTTAGGGAGAAATCATCCCAAGGATTCAAACATATGTCCTGCGTCAAGGCCCGAAAGTGCTTAAGTAAAAACTACCATGGTTTCATGGCGTATGTAGTTAATACGAAAGTCAAGGGAAAGGAACTAAAAGACATTCCTGTTATGCAAGAATTTCCTGAGGTTTTTCCCAAGGATATTAAGGGACTACATCCGTGCGAGAAGATGAGTTCAAGATTGACTTAATCCTTGCTGCAAACCCTGTAGCTAAATCACATTATCATCTTGCACCGTCTGAAATGCAAGAACTAGCTAGTCAACTGCAAGAGTTGACCGATAAGGGGTTCATTCATCCTAGTTCATCACTGTGGGGTGCACCTGTGCTATTTGTGAAGACGAAGGATGGCTCGTTCCATATGTGCATCGACTACAAGGACTCAACAAGCTTACCATCAAAAACCGATACCCTCTCACTCGAATCGATGATCTCTTCGATCAACTTCAAGGAGCAACATAATTCTCAATGATCGATCTACGTGCTGGGTATCATCAATTACGTTTTCACCATGATGACATTCCAAAGACCGCTTTTCGTACTCGATATGGATATTACGAGTTCATGGTGTGTTCATAGATCTCAAGAATCGAGTATGTAAACCATATTTGGATAAGTTTGTGATCGTGTTCATTGATG
Organism: Flaveria trinervia; assembly: GCA_025506515.1. NCBI lineage: Eukaryota > Viridiplantae > Streptophyta > Magnoliopsida > Asterales > Asteraceae > Flaveria > Flaveria trinervia. The sequence continues at coordinate 30,199,120 of CM046451.1, read as the reverse complement.
ACATTCTTATTTATTCTAAGGCAAAAATCGATCACGAGACACACTTGCGATAAGTTCTTGGACTTTTGAAGAAAGAGCAATTATACGCCAAGTTTTCCGAGTGTGAATTGTGGTTGGAAGAGCTTCAATTCTGAGGGCATGTGGTGAATAGCCAAGGAATTCACATCGATCCTACTAAAATTGAAGCCGTGAAGAATTGGTGTGTTCCCACAACCCCAACTGAGGTTCGTTCTTTTCTGGGCTTAGTGGGATATTACCGTAGGTTCATAGCAAATTTTTCGAAGATATCTAAACCATCAATGGCGCTAACCCAAAAGAATCGACTCTTTGAATGGGGACCCGAGCAAGAAGAGGCTTTCGAGACATTGAAAAGCAAGTTGTGTAACGCTCCTATTCTCACACTTCCCGATGGGAACGATGACTTTACCGTGTATTGCGATGCTTCTAATCAAGGTCTTGGTTGTGTTCTCATGCAACGAGGCAAAGTCATAGCATACGTGTTGAGGTAATTGAAGGTTCATGAAGTGAACTACACAACTCACGATCTTGAACTTGGTGCTATGGTTTTCGCTTTGAAGATTTGGTGACACTATCTTTATGGGACGCAATGCATAGTCTACACCGATCATAAGAGTCTTCAACACCTGTTCAACCAAAAGGATCTCAACATGAGACAAAGACGATGAATTCAGTTGATTAGCGACTATGACTGTGACATTCGCTATCACCCTGAAAAGGCGAATGTTGTAGCCGACGCGTAGAGTCGCAAGGTCCACAACAAGACTGTCTCGCTCCAAGAAGTTCAAGATCAAAGGCAATGGTATGATACGCTAGGAGAATTTGATACCGAGATTCATGTAGATGTTAATGAGGCTACTATCATGCTTCAAAACATAAGGATCGATAGTGACCTCGAGTTATGCATTCACGAGGCTCTGCAGCATTAACCCACGTAGGGAATGATGAAGATTTGATGTCTAACGTTCGGTCACAACTGGAGACAAAACTGAATGGCATGTGGTACTTCTTGAATCAATTTGGATTCTGAATCGTGATAACCTTCGGCACTTCATTATGAACGAAGCTCATCAAACCCGATATTCCATTCATCCTGGCTCCGATAAGATGTACATGAACCTGCGTGGGCAATATTGGTGGCCTGGAATGAAGAAAATATCACGTATTATGTTTCCAAGTGTCTCACATGTGCAAGAGTCAAAGCCGAGCATCAACGACCAAGTGGTTTACTTGAACAACCTGAAATCCCTATATGGAAATGGGACATATATCCAAGGATTTGATAACCAAGTTACCTCGTACTCCTCGTGGTCATGATAGTATATGGGTGATTGTTGACCGTTTGACTAAAACGGCACATTCAATACCAATACGAATACATACAAAGTTTAAAGGCTGGCTCGCATCTACATTGACGAAATTATGAGTCGTCATGGCATGCCGTTACACATCATATCCGACCAACACGCTCGTTTCACTTCGCACTTTTGGTCGTCTATGCAAGAACTCTTGGGTACTCAATGGATTTAAGTACGACTTACCATCCTCAAACAACCGAATGAACATTCAAACCCTTTAGGATTTGCTACGTCTATGTGTCCTTGACTTTGGTGGTGATTGGGATATGCATTTACCGCTCACGCAATTTTCGTATAACAATAGTTATCACTCAAGTATCAACATGGCACCATTCAAGGATTTGTATGGTCGTAAATATCGTTCTCTGATCTGTTGGACTGACATTGGGGAAAATCTCATCACTGGTCCTGAACTTATTCAAGAAATGACCAACAAAGTTTCCAAAATTTGAAATAACCTTGAGGTGGCTAGAAGTCGCTCAAAGAGTTATGCCGATAAAAGACGCAAACCGTTGGAATTTCAAGTCGACGGCATGGTTCTTCTTAAGGTCCCTCCATGGACGGGTGTTGTACGTTTTGGGAAGAAGGGTAAGTTAGCCCCATGCTTTGTAGGACCTTTCAAGATTCTGAAAAGAATTGGGAAAGTGGCTTACAAACTTGAAGTACCTTCTAAACTTAGCGGGGTTCATCCTGTCTTCTAGGTCTCAAACCTGAGGAAACGCCTGGCTGATGAAAGTTTGCATGTTCCTCTCGAGGAAATTCAAATAGGTGAGTCATTGCATTTCGTTGAGAAGCCTGTTGAGATTATGGACCGAACCCTGAAGAAGACCCGAACAACTACCATACCGATCGTCAAAGTACGTTAGGAAAACAAACGTGGAGCTGAGTTCACTTGGCAACGTTAGGAGCATATGAAAAAGATATACCCGCATTTGTTTGCTTAGTTCATTTAAAATTTCGGGACGAAATTCTTTTAAGTTGGGGAGAGTGTAACATATGTGTATTTTTGGTTAATTAATGGTTTGCATACTTATAATCTTGTAAGGGTCACTGTTGTCATTAATGTAACTATGAGGGTTATTCATGTTTGTTTCCTTTAAATCTTTAATTCGGAAGTTAATAATTTAACTATTGAATTGAACATAATAATAATAATAATAATAATAATAATAATAATAATATTGATCATACTAGTAATTAGAACAATTTTTTATGTTAGTAAACTTAAAGTACATAAAGTTTAAGTGGTTTATTTGTCAATTTATAAACTTAAAATAAAAAGTTTATTCATAAAATAATAAAATCGAAAAGTTCAAGGGCCAAAGTGTATCATTTTAATTTTCTTTTCTTTTCCCCCATTTCCGATGATTGTCCGGTGGGACCTCCGACAATCCTCCGGCGAGGTCCAAAACCCTCGAAATCCCCCGAATTTCGACTTCAAATAATGTCAATCGGTTCGTGAGCACGATCTAAAACCGTTTAAGAGCTATAATCGCGTTTAAACAAACAGTTATGAACTTGAATGACTCGAGTAACCGTCGCATTCATCAAACGAGCCATTCGAGCATTAAATCATAATTATAATCTAGTTAAACCAACTTAACAATCATCTAACAAATCTTAATCGTTTGCAACTCTCAATTTCTTCTGAAACAAACACAAACATAGAATCGATTATCATCTTCATCGCGAACCTACAACTAATCAAACACCATCATCTAGGCTTCAAGATCTGAAATTGATTGAGGATTTTGATTCGTCATTGCCCTTTGAAGCTTCACACAAGATTAATTGAATTACCATCAACAATTACTCATCGTTCGCTCACCTTTCAGCCGATTTGTTCTCCGCATTGTTCATCTTCAATCCTTTATCAAACGAGTAATTGTATATACATATATATAAACTCGTTTAAACATGGGGAACAAAAGCCTTATGGTTAACAATGTTCATGGAATCGATTAATGCTTCAATTTGGGTCCAACCGAATCTAGGGTTCAATCGAATTGGGGATGGTTTTGCAAGTTGGTTTTTAATATTTGAGAGCTGTGATATGACACGGCCACGACCCTTGGTTCACTGGTTCGAACACGAGGAGCCTCATATATTTTATTAGACCTTTTTGGCCTTCAAATTAAATATAAAATTTTCTAAAATTATAAAAAAAATCATTTTATAAACTGCGATAATTTTAAAACCACTTAATGATTTTTCGGTAATTTATTTATAAAAAAATACCCTTATATTTTAATTTAATATTCTAAAGCTAATGTTATAGTTAGCTATTTTTTTATAAAAAATTAGACTTTAAGTACTAGTTTAATTTACACAAATTATTATTCCAAACAATGCCTTTAAATCATTGTTTAAAACATGCTTATTTTATTTAGTTATAAAATTTTGTATAAACTATATAAATCTTACAAATTGATACAGTGTTGTTCTTAATTCATATTTTTTATAAAATATAAACATATTGATCTCAAGAATATATAATTGATTTCCATTTGTTAAAATATAAAATTTGACAAAGCCCCAAAATCCATTTAAAGCCTAATCCTTGTTAATTCGTTAAACTTGTTATTAAACTTAAATCTTGTAATTATATATTTAGGTACCTACTGAAGGTTTATGTTGGAACGACGCACATTATTTTCTTATTAATGACCACTTATATACTTATTTGATCATGTGAGTATTTCTATACCCCTTTTTCATATTTGCACACTTTGGGATGAAACATGTTATCTTATAAACATTGCACTTGTAAACACGTTTGATTCTTGTAAACTTATGGCATTTTACCTGTATGTTGTGGTTAGTTGACCTTTGTAGCTACCATGTAATGTCGAATATATGTACAATCAATAACTATTGCTAGCCTGGTGACGTCATAGATCTATGGGCCTGATAAGCCCGCTTGGTTAGTCCAAGTACACTTAGCTAATCGTATATACTTGTAAATGTTTGAGAGTTGTAAAAATCTGTCAAGGTTTGATTATGCATTCTGTCTTACATCCCTTGTTGCTCTATTCTCTAACTTTCAACATGAATTGCCATCTTTTATATATTTTATGCATTGAAAACTATGGAAATCTCACCAACATTATGTTGACCCTTTATTTTTAACATGTTTGAGGAAATACTCAAGTTTGATCGCCACTTTTTAAACTTGTTCACACCTAGGAATGGACCTAGTTAAATAAACCAATGAGCTTGTTATATTTCCTTTTATGCGTGTTAATTTCTTTATTTGAGACTTATGTTTGTATTGGGATAATTGAAACTTATGATTAATATATTGGGATTTAATAATAGTGTTATGTGGTTGTGAACGATCTTAACTCTCACTCCTTGACATTTCCGCCGTCAAGGTTGGGGTGTGACATAGTCATAAGAATGGATTGGTTGGCGGACTATGAGGCGAATATTGTGTGTCGCAAGAAGATGGTCAGCTGATAGTGCATGACAGGAGTTCGGTGACGATTTATGGTGATCGAGTTACGACTATCCCGAAGGTGATTTCAATAGCTTCTCCATTGACCAAGCTTACCCGTAAAGATGTGAAGTTTTTATGGGATCAAGAGCAAGGAAAGGATTTCAATGACTGATGAGAGGTTGACTCAAGCTCCTATCTTATCACTACCCAAAGGAAGTGAGGACTTGGTGGTCTATTCAGATGCTTCCTACTTGGAGTTGGGTTGCATGTTGATGTAGTGAGGAAAGATTATAGCTTAGGCATCCCGTAGTGGAAAGTTCATAAAGTTAATTACCCTACGCATGACCTAGACCTAGCAGCTGTGGTCTTTGCTTTAATGATTTAGAGGCACTGCATTTATAGAATGAAGTGCACAATCTTCATGGATCACAAGAGCTTGAAGTACTTATTCGAGCAGAAAGATTTGAATATGAGGTAGAGGTGATGGTTAAAGCTCATAAAGGATTATGATTGTCAGATCTATTAACATCCGAGCAAAGCCAATGTACTAGTGGATGTACTTAGACAAAAGGTGAGGCCAGAACAAATTCGGGTGAAGGCTTACCAATTGATTATGACCTCCGAGTTGAAGAAGCAGGTCAATGAGTTTCAAGATGAGTCGTTAAAGGAAGATCATCTCAACTCCGAAAGGATGAGAGGTCTAGTCGCAGAGTAAGGTGAAAACACTCTCGGTGTTAGAACCCGAATTAGACGAATGTGGATTCCTTGTTATGGAGATCTACGTGGGAAGATCATGGACAAAGCACATAAGACTCAATACTCCATTCATCTCGGTGCCATGAAAATGTATCAACATATAACAATGATTATTGGTGGCCTGGTATGAAGCGTAACATAGTGAAGTATGTGAGTAAGTGCCTTGCTTACAAGTGAAGGCGGAACATCAGAAGTCATACGGGAAGATCCAACCTCTGGATATGCCCAAGTGGAAGTGAGAACATATCACCATGAACTTTATCATCAAGTTACCGCGTATCGTGAAAGGATATGATGCCATATGGGTGATAGTTGACCTTCTGACGAACAGTACCCAATTCCTACCAATCCATGAAACGCATTCCTTCGACAGGCTAGTGGATCTATTCATCAAGGAGACTATAGCCCATCATGGTGTACTGGTGTCTATTGTGTCTGATCATGACGCTCAGTTTACATCCATGTTCTGGAAGAGATTTCATGATGCGATAGGAATGAGGTTACATATCAGCACGACATATCATCCCGAGACAGATGGTCAGTCAGAAAGGACCATTTAAATTCTAGAAGATATGCTTTGGGAATACGTCTTTGATTTTGGAGAAATTGCGATGACCACTTACCGTTAGCCGAATTCTCATATAACAATAGCTACCATACGAGCATTATCATACCATCTTATGAGATGCTATACGGTAGGAGATGTAGATACCTGCTTGTTGGGGTATATTGGCCATAGGAGTTAGAGAGCATTGAGATGATCAAGGCTATGACTGAGAAGCTGGAAAGGATCAAGGCCTTTATGAAAGCAGCTAAGGTTTGGCAAAAGTCATACGCCGACAAGAGACGTAGACCGATTGAGTTCAAGGTAGGAGATAGAGTTATGCTGAAAGTCTAACCTTAGAATGGGATTATTCGGTTTAGAAAGCGGGGCAAGTTAAGCCCGAGATACATAACGCCTTTTTTAATCATTGCTCGAGTAGGAGAGGTGGGTTACAGGTAGAGTTGCCTAGTGAGTTAAGTGAAATTTATCCGACATTCCATGTATCTCACTTGAGAAAGTGCTTAGCCTACGAGGATATGGTGGTGCCACCGGAGGATATTGAAGTGGACGAATGACAAAATTATGTGGAGCAACCAATGGCTATCATCGATCGCAAATAGAAGACGCTAAGGAATAAGTGGTTTCACTTGTGTGAGTAGAATGGAAGCACATGAAGGGATCTGAGTCTACATAGGAGACTGAAGAAGAAATGAGACAACATTATCCATGTCTATTCAAGGAATAATTGGTTTTGAGGATGAAAGATAAATATGGTGTGGACTTGTAACACCCAAAATAAAGTCAAAACGAGCCAATTAACAATAATGGGCTTAGACGGGGTTATTTAATAAAAATAAGAGGGAAGTGGATTATGGACCGAGTTAACCATACGAGTATGATTTAGACAAGTTTAAGGTCCTGGGGATGTCGGGTGTATATAAACGAATTAGCTAAAGCCACTATTGTTTGCAACTTAACACCCAACTTCTTGAGAGAGTGTGTAGAGAGAGAATTAGAGAGCATGTGAATATTCAAGGCTTGCTTGATCAAGGGATTTTTAGATTGATGTTTGTGAGCATCCAAATAACAAGTAAATACCAAGAATCCACGTAAGAAAAATCATTTAATCGTTTCTTTAGATTAAACCCAGATTCCAGGGTATGCGGGTTTTAAAAATTGCATAGAATCATCCAAAACTCACGTTTTTGTGTAAGAAAACATGTAAAAAGATTAGATATAGCTTATTGGATGATAAACCAAGGCTTTGGGTGTAAAAGATTGAAGTTTTGGGTGAATGAATAGGTTGGTTCGTAATTTCAGCCCGTTCTGCAAAACTGTGGGTTCATCCAACAAAATTGTGTACTTGTCCGACGAAACTATACAGCTTTCAATGAAACTATAGATTCACAGGTAGTTTTGAGACTTAGAATTCCAACGAATGTTAGGGGAAACTGGCAGCAAAACTGCTAGCGAAATTGCAAGCAAAACTGCCAGCGAAACTGCTAGCGAAACTAGTTGCAAATCTACAAATCTGGCAGCGAAATTAGGTGGACATTATCCACTTTAAATTTTAACTTATCTACAGGCTGAGATTTGAGACCCTTGCTTAGAAAGCTTGATTGAGAATCTACTCCCTGAGTCCAGGTGAGTTCTAGATCCCCTTGTTTATAAGTTTTCCATGTTTTGGGGCTATATGCATAGTAAATACAAGTTTGCCGTATAAGCACAACCCTAGGCACGGGCGTTGCCCTTTGGACCCCACTAAGGGCTACTACCCCTGGGACCCCACTAGGGATTGCTGCCCCTAGGACCCTACTTTCAGGGGCATCCATCCCCAAACCCCCGCTGTCCCGCAGAGGTGGGTTATGTTTTATGATGACGTTTGATGATTTTATGACGTTGTATGATGATGTGTGATGATGTTATGTATGCTTCTCATATGCTTTCATTATGTTCCTTATTGTGTATCGTTATGTAGCTTACATGGTGTAATTATGATAATGAACGCAAATTATTATCATAAGGAAGCGAAATATTTAAGATAAGAAAGTGAAACCTAATGAATGAACAAAAGTCTTGCATGAAAATGTAAATAGGCTCTCAACTCAATGAGTGTTGTTAGCCTGACTATGTGTTATAGCGTGCGATCTTGGCTGACCTATGGGGTTCACACAGAGGAGTCAGTCTTGGTGACTGCTCCATACGTGCGATATAGGATCCTTGTCGCTTAAACCTAGATGATATGGCTTTGTGCCCAAGAGGGGGGGTTAAGCATATGATAGTATCTAGATAAAAATGAAATATAATAAAAGTGCAAAAAGTACGAAGCATTTGAAATGTACGAAACATGCGATATATAGGAAAGAATGATGACGGAGAGAATAAATGTTACCTTGACGTACGTATGATGTATGATTATGTACAATTGTAGAGAAAATGTTTTCAATGACAGAAAGGTAATATATTTTTATAAAACTAGAACTCACTTAGCATTGCTGGCTTTCGTATGTTTAATAGTTGGCAGGTGATGATTGCTGAGGATGGCACGGGTGCAACTACTTAGAAAGTTTTTGGGATAGCATCCATTTTATGTTAAATGACATTTTTGTGATAGAATGCAAACAATGAGATTTTTATAACGGTTAACAACGATTGTATTTTCTTACAAAGTAGTCACTAAAATATGAAACGGTTTAGTAAGTATGCCGCTGTGATGTGTTAGCAAATTTAAATGTATGTTTTGTATTTTATGTGTGATGATTTTCTAGTTGTAAGCATTCCGGGAACAAGGCCTTATAGCATCGTCATCTTGGTCATGTCAAAATTAAGAATATGAACAAGTTGGAAAGAAGAAATCATGTTGTAGGTCTACCATTAAAAGAATTTTAACTAACTAAACATTGTCTATCATGTTCAAAGGACATACAACACAAACTCCCTCATAAACTAGTTGCTTATACAAAAATTGGCTCAATTCTTCAACTATTACATATGGATTTATTTGGTTCAGTTAGCGTTTTGAGTTTAGGACGTCATGCATATTGTTTAGTCATTACTGATGATTTCTCTGGATTTACATGGGGTTTCTTTCTAGTAACCAAAGGTGAGACACCTTATTTGCTCATAAAATTCATGACACTTATACACAATCAAACTAACAAAATAGTAAAGTGCATTGAAAGTGATGATAGAACTAAATTATGCAATCATACATTGAATGAATTCTATGATTCAAAGGGATAGCTAGAAAATTTAGTTCTATAGGAGTCCATAACAAATTAGAGTTGCTAAAAGACAAAACATAACTTTAATTAAAGCTGTCAGAACTATGTTATGAGCAGCCAAATTACATTTATTTTTTTGGGATTAAGCCGTTAACACTGCATGTTATGTTTAGAACCGTGTGTTATCTAATAAACAACAAAACATGACTCATGATGAAATATTTTTCAAACATAAACTCAAAGTTAAATACTTTAAAACTTTTGGTTGTTGTTGTACTTTGTTAACACATATGATTCAAAATCATATTTTGATGAAAAAGCTAATGAATGTTATTTTGTCGGATATTCAGCCAACAAGGTAGCTTATATGGTTATACTAAAAATCCAAACAAATAATTGAGCCATTTAATATTGATTGGCATGAGTTTGACAAAACATATGCAAGTTCTACACCTTCACGGGTATATGATTATGCTTTATTATATGAAACATTAATCGATCGTCTAATGTTTCCAAAGTAGTCTACCCTTACAATCCTCTATTCAAGATATTGTTCCTCGTGATATTGGATTTATATCTCCTCAAGCAAAAGTATTATCTTGAGACATACATTCTTCTTCAAATACTTCAGCTACTCCACAACTACTACACAAGTTGATCTAATTGATAGTATTCAAGTTCTATTTAATGATTTATCATCTACTAATCATCAAGAGGAAGATATTGTTTATCAACCAGAAGGAGGAAATACTGGTGAGGAAGGAGTGGGTCATATGTCTAATCTATATGAAGTTATACCTAAAGACCATCGAACTGAAGCAATCAATAGATGAATGATTAAGCAAGACTTTGCTTTGGAGACCAATGAAATGAGACCAAGAAGCTTTATTACGCAAAATTTGAAGACCTTTTGCTGGTCTATTATCACATTGAGTTCAAATTCGAAGCAAGTCTAGAGCAATTAATACATGTTTGTATACATATTTAATTTCTCAAATTGGACAAAAGAATGTTGAAATGGCATTAATAGAACACAACTGGGTAGAGGCCATGCAAGATGAGCTGATACGAAGAAGCTAAATGTTTGGCATATGTGTAAACTTCCAAAGGGAATGTTATCGATTGGAACAAAGTGGATATTCAAGAACAAAACAAATGAAAAAGATGTGATTGTTTGCAACAGGCCAAACTTGTTGTTCATAGATTCTATCAAATTGACAGGCTTGGTTTATGAAGAAGTATATGCTCCTTTTGCAAGACTAGAAGCTATACGAATGTTTCTTGCTTATGTTTCATATAAGAATTTCACAATTTGTCAAATGGAAGTCAGAACTGCATTTTTGTATGCCGAAATGAAAGAGGAAACCTATATTTGTAATTCAACAAGTTTTGAAGATCCAGATCATCCTGAATATGTTTACAAGTTAGATAAAGCAATTTATGGCTTACATCAACCACCACGTGCTTAGTATTCTACTCTAACTAATTTTTGCTTGGAATGCTATCGATCAAAAATTTTTCTTAAGGAACACTGGTTATGATCTTATTCTCGTTCAAGTTTATGTTCATGATATTATCTTCGGATCAACAAATGATAAATTATGCAAGGAACATGAAGCTGTGATGAAGAAAAAATTAGGGTGAGTTCTCTTGGTGAAATGTTTGTATGGATTCCAACAAGTCTGATGCAATCAAAACATTCAAAGCATCCAAAGTCTTTCTGTATGCATGCACTGAAGTAGAATTGTTTGGGAAGTTTTACACCTCTCACAAGAAATATTGTAAGTGTAAAATCTTTTGAAGCCAAGACCAATATCTTCCGAAGCCAAATATGAAGTCTTTCGAAGCTAATGAGACAAAGTCTTTCGAAGCCAAGTTTATGAAAACAGATTACTTCTGAAGACTTTTATGTACATGCTATTATCTTATGTACTTTTCTATAAAGCTGGATCACCTTTCTGCTGCAGCTTTGTTTGACTCACCAACTTTCACAAGTTGGTGAAAAGGCCCATCCTTTTGGAAAACTTTACATTGAAGTCTTGAATCTAAGCTTTCTACTTAATTTACTTTATCCTTTTTGAAATATATTATGATGTGATCTATGGCATGTCATAGTCACAAGTCTAAAGGCAATCTGCCTTTTGACTCTACATTTGATTTTGTTGGCTAGTCTTATGTATCCAGCTAGCTTTCATAGCATGGCCGGTTGTAGGATGTAATATATGTATCTCAAGTAGTTGTAACTTTTTATTATGCCCTGTAACACTTTGTAATAGAACTTGAGAAGCAATATACTGCATTCCTGAGAACCAAAATACTTGTGTTGCTATCTTGTTCTGTCTCTCTTTTAGTTGTGTTCTTAGCATCTCTTATAATAGTTCACTGGTTCCCTATTTTATCTGTTAAGTGTTCTAAAGAACTCTCCTCAGTTGTGTCTTGTGTTGTAAAAGTGAATTACCACGTTCTAACGATCGTGCATTCGATATGAGAGCTAGAAAAGCTCTTTATATAAGATCTCACCATCTTAAGATCCCTCACACACCCAAAACACTTAATAACTGAAATGGTAGCTATCACCAAGGCTGATATGGAAACTGGAACTATGACAAAGTCTCCACTGATCACTTCTGAAGATTTTGATACGTGGTGTCAAAGAATGGAAGGCTTTATCAATTCTCAAGACTCTAGGATGTGGGACTCTATTGTTGAAGGACCTTACATGCCAAGCACCTCTTCTACTACTGGTGATGGTATGATTCCAAAGGTTGTGGCTAATTTCTCTTATGAAGACAGAAAGAGAATAGAGATTGATCAAAAAGCCATGACAGCCCTTCAAACTGCTCTTCCAAACTCCATCTACAGAGGTTTTAAGAAATGCAAGATTGCAAAGGAATTATGGGAAGCACTAAAGCTTATGTATGAGGGTTCACTGAAGCGAAGGAGAAAAAGAAGGATCTCCTCAAGCAACGGTTTGAAAAAATCACCTTTAAAACAGATGAGACAATGATTCAACAATACTTCAACTATGTTGAGATTATGGACACTCTAGTTGATGTTGGAGTGACTCTTGAAAACAAGGACATTTTAAGGAAGTTTATATCCTCTCTTCCTAGACAATGGACACATTCTTGTGTTGTTATCAAGAGGACTAAGAACCTTAAGACTCTTACTCTGACTAGGTTGTATGGTATTCTCAGTGGTTACCAGATGGAGATGAACATGCAAAACTCATCTGGTAACTCTAGCAATCAAATGGGTTCAGCCCTTCATGTGACTGAAAGGGATAGCATAGAACCTTAACATCATCTCATATGCCACCTTGACAACTCACAAAAGGGTCCATTCATCACCTTCCTAAAAACTCCAAGAGAAAGCTACATTCAAGGAAGTTCTTTCCTAGAGACAAGTTCTTCTCACGCCTTTGTTTCTGTTGATGAATCCACAGGCAACTTTCTCTTCACTCTTGAAGATTTGGACTGTATCCATCTAGATGAACTGGAGTATATGTAGATAGTTCAGCAGATGGCTCTTCTCACTCACAGAGCCAAGAAGTTCTATAAGAGGATAGGGAGGAAGTTTCCTAGAAATGCAGCCAGTGGAAATTTTAGGCTTGATAAAAGCAAGGTAAGTGTTACAACTGTAATCAGATGCAACACTTTGCTAGAGAGTGCAAGGCACCAAGAGAAAATGTTGGCCAGAGTAAAGCCAAACCAAACTACAGTAAGAGCTCCCCAAAATGAGAATCCAAAGCAGCAAGTTGCAGTTGTTGTTGAAGAAGAGGCTTTAACGAGAGCTGTTAGGTGGAAGATGCATATCCAAATCTAGCACTCATGGCTAGCCATGATGAATCCAAGGTATTGAAACATCTTTGCACTCCTGAATGTATTGCTAAAGTTAATAGATACAGGTCCTACAACTTAGAGATGAGATCTGATCTTGAGCCCTTGAATATCTTAAAATCTGATTTCAAAAAGGTTGGAAATGATTATAAATTAAAGTTAGAGGACTTAGAGAAAACCATTTTAGTTCTTAATATGAGCGGACAAATTATAGGACTTAAATCAATGATCTCAGAACCAAGTAGACTGAATGCTAGGCTGAGCTTGTGATCAGCAAAACCAGAGCAGAAAAATGTGTTCTTGAAGAAGAGACCTTCAAGACCATGGTATCCCCATCCTTGCATGCAAAAGTGTGTTATCAGAATAAAGAGGCTCTAGGATCTTATGAGATAGCTCCTCCCCATACAGTCTCGTCTGTAAGATCTTGCATGTGTGGAACCTATGAAGATGAGCTTCCCCTCATTGATCCTTTGACTGAAGAGGATGAAGAGGAGATGATGAATAATGGCTCTCAGAGAACTGAAGAAGACCATTCTAAGAGGAGTAAAGCTTTTTGGATGACGAAGTCCAAGAGAAAGAACTTGATCAGAAAGAGCAAAAGAAAAGCAAAGAAGGCTCAAGAGGTCAAGGCCACCTTTAGCTCTACATAGAGACAAGTCTTTGTTTCTATAGAATTTGCAGTGGTTAAAGATGATGACACAAACTTGAACTCCAACAACAAGAGTTCTAGTTCATGTCCAAGTCATCCCGTCATCAAAAAAAGGCAGATAAGTTATGCACCACTATAGTACAACATGAATCATCAAGCTCCAAAGGTAGTTCTAACCCCACAAGAATTGTCATATCATCTTAGAAGATAGAGAGTGAAAGTGATCAAGTTCAGCCCTATTCACAAAAGGACACTCCTAGAAGGAAGGAAATGGACTATGTTATGTGTGGGAGTACCTCTCACCTTGCTAAGGATTGCATCTACAATCCAAAGAGTACTCTCCACATTACAAAGAAAGACACTTCTAAGAGTCTGGAGAAGAAGAATATAGCTTCGGAAGGAAAATATCCTTCCTTCGGAATCTCCAAAATGAAGAAGAAGACAAGTGGAAACTTGCTTTTGGAAGAAACTTTGGTCTCGGAAGAAAGGAATGCTTCTGAAGTATTGAAGAATGCTGCAGTGAAAGCAAGATCTTCCAAAGGCCCAGTCATGAAAACTTCCAAGTCAACAAAACATCCAAAGTATTGAAGGTCAAGTCTAAACTTCCAAAGGTGGTGTGGAAGTCAAAGAAAGACCAAGTGGCTGAAATTTCTTCATCAACTTCAACAAATGATCCCTCCACATGACTATAGGATCAATTACTGTTGCATTGTCTTCAACTTCTTTTGATGAGCCCAAGACCAATGAGGCTTGGGTTTCCATATGTAACTAACTATCTCTTTTTTACATGAACAACTCAAGACAAACAAAAATGTGTGGATCATTAACAGTGGTTGTTCCAGGCACATGACAGGCAATTGGTCACTACTCCAAAAGTTTGAAACAATTGATGGAGGACCAATTTCTTTTGGAGGAGATGCTGGAGGTTACAATACATGAAGGGGTAAGGTCACAAATGGTAAGCTCGGCATTGAAAAGGTAAATTTTGTCAACGAGCTTGGGTACAATCTTCTGAGTGTATCCTAATTTTTTTATCAAAGTCATAACATTCTCTTTACTGAGCATGAGTAAATTGTTGTCAAGCCCGAGGTGGTCATTCCTCATAAGCATATCATGCTCAGTGCCCCTAGGAGATGGGACGTGTACAAGATGGATTTCAAAGAAACTTCTCTCAGGAGAAGTTTAATGCTTTCTATCTAAACAAAATAGTGATTAGTCTTTCCTCTGTCATAAAAGAATGTGCCATGTAAACTTTAAAAACATGAATAAACTTATTAAGAATGATTTGGTAACTATAAAGCCAAAGAAAGAGTTTACAAGTGATGACCATTGTGGGGCATGCCTGAAAGGGTATCTCACAAGCCAAAAGAAAGAAACTCCATCACTACTCCCCTACACTTGTTACATATGGATCTCTTTGGCCCCACTAATGTAATGAGTCTAGGAAGGACCTCTTACTGTTTAGTGATCACATATGACTTTACAAGATTTACTTGGGTCTTCTTTCTTAGATCTAAGGATGAGAATCCTGAGATTCCAAAGAATTTCATCTTAAAGATTCAGAATCAATGTGATCACAAGGTCAAAACCATAAGATGTGATCATGGAACTGAATTGAAGAACCAAATCCTTGATAGATTTTGTGATGAAAAGGGTGTTACAAGAAAATATAGTGCTCCTAGGACTCCTCAGCAAAATGGTGTTGCTTAGAGGAGAAACAAGACACTTATTGAAGCTAGAAGAACTATGGTGTCTGACTCTAAACTACCCATCACTTTCTAGGCTGAGGCAGTCAATACTGCCTGCTATGTTTAAATAGAGTTTTAGTTGTTAAAAATCATGGTAAGACACCTTATGAATTTTGGCACAAGAGGAAACCTTTAGTTTTCTCAGGTTATTTGGATGTCCTTGCACCATCTTGAATACCAAATATCAAATTGCCAAGTTTGCTGAGAAATCAGATATGGACATTTCATCGGATACTCTTCCCAAACTAAGTCTTATAGAGTATACAATCTCAGAACTAGAGTAGTTGAAGTGTCAGCCAATGTGACTTTCAGTGAGCACACTTCCAGTTTAAAAGGTTCTGGTCCTAATTGGCTCTTGGATCTTGATTTAGTTATCAACTGTTTTAACAAATCTTATGAGCATGTTTCAGGGTCTACAGACATATTATCTACACGTGATCCTGATCCAAGATTTGAGCTAAGAAGACCTTCAAGTTACACGTCTTCAGCTCCAGTGGTAACAAATCCTACAAATGATGCTTCTACCCGCACATCAATGACAAATCATGCTAATGCTTCAGGAGTGCTTTCAAATTCCTGCTTAGAGACACACAACTCAAAAGAAGGAGCTTCACTGTTGGAGAACATGGCAGTGGTGACAGTGATCTGGAATTTCGGGATGCTAATAACCACTCCATTTATGAAAACATCAATGATGTCACATACTCATTAGATCAAGTAAATCTTGATAAGTGTGTTGATGTGGAGGGTGAAACGTCATTGCCAGATCAAAATTTCTCTAGTTTAGATCTGTTTAAGCAACTTACTATGATCCGTTAGCTAAGGATCCACAAGTCTCACCCATCTAGAAACATCATTGGAATTGTTGATACCAGGGTAAGAACAAGAGGACAAACCCATGATGCAAATGTTTGTCTTCACTCTTGTTTCTTGTCCCGAATAGAGCCAAAGAAAATTAATGAGGCTCTAAAGGATGAAGTTGGGTTGAAGCTCTACAAGAAGAGTTGCTTCAATTCAAAAGGCAAAAGGTTTAGAACCTATGTTCTCTTCCTCATGGGAAGACTACTATAGGAACCAAATGGGTGTTAAGGAATAAGAAGGATGATAGAGGACTTTTCATCATAAACAGGCCAGACTAGTTATTCAAATTGACTACACAAATGTCTTTGCTCCTGTAGCAAGACTTGAAGATGTCAGGATATTCTTAGCTTTTGCTGCATCCAACAACTTTGAGGTCTACCAGCTTGATATCAAGTGTGCTTTTAATTATGGGGTG
This sequence comes from Flaveria trinervia, assembly GCA_025506515.1. NCBI lineage: Eukaryota > Viridiplantae > Streptophyta > Magnoliopsida > Asterales > Asteraceae > Flaveria > Flaveria trinervia. The sequence continues at coordinate 30,182,269 of CM046451.1, read as the reverse complement.
ATTGATGAAGAGGTGTATGTCAAACAACCACCTGGGTTTAAAGGTCCTGATCATCCTGATTATGTCTGGAATCTTGATAAAGCTCTTTATTGGCTGCACCAAGCACCAAGGAAGTGTATGAGACTCTATCATAGTATCTTTGTCATCATGGCTACAAGAGGGGTACTATTAATGGAACTCTTTTCATTAAGGAACAAGAGATGACATTATGCTAGTCCAAGTATATGTTGATGACATTACCTTTGGGTCAACCAATTGAAAGCACTGCAAAGCCTTTGAAAAGCTGATCAAAGACAAGTTTGAAATGAGTGCCATGGGAGAACTCAATTTCTTTCTAGGAATTCAAGTGAAGCAAGTTGAAAATGGCATCTTCATAAATCAGTCAAAGTATGTTCAATACATACTTAAAAGATTCAACATGACTAATTGTAAGGTTATTAAGACACCTATTGCCGGAAACCACTCCCTCGGATCTGATCTTGAGGGGGAGTGTGTTGATGAGCATCTCTTCAGGGCAATGATTCAGTCTCTTATGTACCTCATAACTAGAAGGCCTGATATCATGTTTGCTACTTGCATTCGTGCAAGATATCAAGCCAACCCCAATATGTCACACCTAATCACTGTCAAAAGAATTTTAAGATAACTCAAAGGTGCTCCATCACTTGGCCTTTGGTATCTAAAGAACACTGACTTTAATATGTATGCTTATACAGATAGTGACTATAGTGGCTGCAACATGATTGCAAAGTTTACATCAGAGGGATGTCAATTTTTTGGTGGAAGAATAGTCTCCTGGCAATGTAAGAAACAATCTTATGTATCTGCATCAACTGCTGAGGCTGAATACATTGTTGCTGCAAGCTATTATGCTCAAGTACTTTCGATTCAAAATCAAATGCTGGACTATAGATTCAACTTCAAGGAGACTCCCATCGACATAGACAACAATAGTGCTATCTTAATCAAAGAAAATCCTGTGCAGCACTCAAGGACAAAGCCTATCAATACTAGGTATTATTTGATTAGAGATAACTTTGAAATGGACTAATCAAACTAGTCAAGGTTAACACAAATGTACAATATGTTGATCTGTTAACCAAAACTTTTGATGAACAAAGATTCAAGTATCTTATATATCAGTTATTAGGATGATTAACTTTGAGTAGCTTTTCTTAAAACTTAATCATATTATTTCTAAAACCTATTTGTCCTAAGTTGTCTATTTTATCACTTTCATATGCTATTTTTTTCTCTGGATGAAAATCTTTTTGATGAAATTTCCTTAGATTATTGAAAGATCTTGATCTTTTTCCTTCGAAAGATATAGTTTTACCTTCGGAAGAAACTTATGCCTTTAAAACAATAACTGCCTTAGAAAATTACCTTTGAAAGAAATGTTTGAAATCTCTTCTGAAGCTTAAATTTTCTCTTAGGAAGTTATATGTTTTCAAGTGTAATTTTCTTCCGAAGTAAATTAACTCTCTGAAGCTTTGTTTTTTGAACAAAACGCCTAGTCTTAATTCTCTTCCAAAGAAAAATTTTCAAAAATCTTAGGAAATTTCTTCCGAAGTCATTTTGGCTTTGAAAGATTTTAAAATTATATCTTCCGAAGAAAATTACTTTTGGAAGTTTTTTCGACTTCCAAGAAAACTACTTTTTGTGGAAAAGGAAAACTCATTTTTCAGAGGTGTGACAATCTTCATCACTCCAGCCATCATCTGCTCGATTTCTAGAAAACCTGTCAAGAGGTTATTCTAGACGGGGAGGAGTCATTGTCTTGTACAATGCAGGAGTGGACAATCTTTATCACTCCAGCCATCATAAACACTCATCTTCAGCTGGATGATGAGGAATGTGAGTTGTCCTTTCAAATGAAGCTGTAAATCATTCTTTTGAGCAGATGGGCTATGAGGGAGATTTCTTTGTAAAGACCTTCAGGAAAGGGAAGGTCTCATCCCAGTGGACATACCTGCATCAAGATCTTGAAGAAACCAACTATTGGCTTCTCTGGGGTAGAAACAGCCCTGGTTCCAAATATATTAGAGCTCATTGCTCAAGGTGACAACCTGGCAACAAAAACCAATGTTGAAACCACACCTTCTACTTCGCAACCACTTAAAAGACCACCACAAATCACCCTCACCTACCATAGAAGATCCAAACGAACCCCTGCACAAGCTACTAAAATTTTACAAGCCCCCATATCACTATCCGCACAGAAAGAAGTGGAAATTAGAACTCCTACTTGTCCTGAGGAAAAAACCACTCCTATCACTTCAACTATTATTCTTGAGGTTCCTCATTCTCAAACTGATGAGCTCAGAAGCCCAATAGCCTTAAGCCTTCACTCTGAGTCTCTACAATCAGATGAACAACCTTCAGGGGACAGCTACCATCCCTAGCCTTCACACCTAAACCAACCAATTCCAACCTTGACTTCTATACTAATGAAGATTAGGTATTAGTGAGTACCATGAGTCTCTCTACTCTTCCCCTACTCAAAGATAAATAAGTGCTCCTGAAACACCTATGTCTAGCCCACATCAGTCACCTATCACTGATGTGGATACTTTTGAACATGTTCAGGATATCCATATGGAAAAGGCTCTCACTTTAGCCAGTGATTATATCATTAAGACCTCAACCATGGCAACTCAGCCCATTGACACTTCAACTGAAGTTGTCATTAAGCAGAAGAATACCAGCAGCCAAGAACTTCATGCTGGTGGTAAGAGAGAAGACTTTGGTCCAATTCTCTCATCCCCCCATGATTCTTTTGATGAATATGAGGGGAATCTGAGACGAAAAATGCAAAAACTATCCAAAACATGTACCTATCTAGTCTCCAAGGTTAGTTATCTTGAATCTCAGGTGACAACCTTGCAAAACAGGGTCAATGATTAGCAACTTCAGATATCTTATCTTAAGGAAAAACTAGCTGGGAGACCTCTAAGATGAGCTCAACCAGGAACACAAGAACCTGTGAATGTGGTTGATCTAACCTCTAGCTCACCTATTCAAGTGGGCGACGATACCAAAAAGGGGGAGAAAGTCATTACAGACATAGAACCTAGGAGTTCTCACAAAGCATGGACATTGAGGACTCACCATCTTCACTTGCAACTGTCCATACTCTATAACTTCCTTAAGTTCACATTTATGTGGACTCAACAGAATCCTTCTTTTAGAGTCTTTTTGAGGAATGTATACCAAGGGCAGTAGCATCTCCACCTCAAGGAACTTGCAATTACATTAGAGGGTGGATGTATGATACAAACAGAAGAGCCCTTAATCTTCAAAGAGTTCAAGGGTAGTAAGAAGTCTTTCGTTTTTAGACCTTGAACTACTATGAAGATCTTGACCTGATCAATATGTCTCTTATCAATCCAAGCCAATATAGACAAGCTAACAGCATGGGACAAAATATTCAAGACAGAATTACTAAAGAGTTCAGTCTTAGAAGGAGACAAAGGCATTAGGTAATACTATTGGTCAACTAGATGTTGAGGCAGACTCTGAGATTAGCTTCGAACGGGAAACCCATAGATACATATGTACCTAGTTTATGAACTTAATGTGAATGTCTTTCATGTCTTACATATATGTAATAGAATGGGTATGAATGAAATATAATGTGTTTGTGATGCTTATAATGTTTAATATTTCATTGATTATTGTGTGTTAACGCATATTGAACTAACTATATAGGTTTGTGGTTGTTTACATAGCTCTTAGTCAATAATGATTAAGAAACATGCTTAAACTTAATCGTGTGAAGTTCTCATGCGAATGGACCATGCTAATGGACCATATGCATGAATACTTCATGCTAATGAACTAGTCGCATGACTTAACCAAGAGACTGGATCAGTCGCTCGAGTGTGACATGAGATTGACTCAGTCGCACGACTAGACCTTTAGTCGTGCGGATGGATCAACCGCATGCTTCAATCGCACGACTTAACCATGCGAATGGCTCAGTTGCATGAATGGAAAACCCTAACATATAAATACCACTTAATTCGTGAAAAAAGGTAACAATTCAAATCCCTACGCACTAAATCGTACCCTAGCCATCCATAGACCTTAGATCACCTGTTCCAAGTTCATAGATCGAAGTATATCATCCTACTATCGTTCTTAACGTTTAGTTTCATTCTTGGATTGATTATACTTGCGTTCTCACTGATTGGATCGCCAATCAAATAGGATTCCGTACTATTTGGTTTCGTACACACGTAAATCAGTTAGTACTCCGTACCGGAAACAGTCCTAACAAAACCTTCACTGAAGGCCCAATGGTAGAGCCTTAAAGCCATGTCACGCATACAACTACTTCAGTAATTCATTCACTTAAGCACCTACTGGTGAAGGTGTATCACAACCTCTCTCTGGCTAGAGCTTGGAGGCTACACCGAGCAATGAAACCCAAAGCTCTCTCCACCCTGAGTCACAAAGGTCTATGAGTGACAAAGGGAAAAGAAAAATGACTTCTGAGGAGATTGAGGAGGAGAAGAGAGAGGAAGAGGAAGCTAAGGGGAGAAAGTCCCTCTCGGTCTACAGGATTCATGGAAGCTATAATCAGGGCTGCCCAGTGACCATACACTCAAGATGATGAGTTGAGGGAAGTCTAGATTACTTACCTACAAACCAGGAACTATGACATTGATGAGATTATATCTCTTCCCTTAGAGGAGCTTATTTAACTGGCTGACATGTAATTGTCAAAAGAGAGGAAGGAAGTAAAGGATGCAAAGTTACTACTCCAAATCAAAGAAGAGAGTAGATAAAAAAGATTATACAAGCATGTTCCCACTCTCTCCATAGTTCAAGAAAGTCATGCACAAGAGACGGTGACTCCACAAGAACCTCAGGTAGACAAAGAGACTGATATGATCAATATGATTAACTACTTGAGTGCCACGGGCCTATATCGGACACCTGCACTTCTTCCCTTGACCTTTGAGTATATAGAGTTTGAGTATCTCAAACAACTTGAAATGGTAGTACTCAAAGAACATATGGTGACAAAGAGAAAATTAAGGGAAGATGCTGCAAGATCAAGGGCCATCATATAAAAAAGCATGAAGAAGTCTGCTGACTGACAAAGAATGATGAGTTTCTTGAAGCTGTATGGATTCTACGGAAGGAGACTTGGCCCTATGTCTCTATCCACTATGGATGAGCACACTAAGGTGATGAACCAAAAGATGAAAACAGGAGAATTGTTGACATACACTCCCTACCAAGTCAGGTCCCTCAAGAAGTGGAGGTTAGGGTTGAACCTTTTGAGACAACACAACCTAGACCTCCTGCTGAGCTTGAACAAACTTTATCTTTTGACCCACAACTAGGTCAAACTCCATTTCCTTCTGAACCTGTTATGGAGGAATACCCAACTGAGCAAGACAAGACTGATCAACTAAGTGCTACAGACCAATCTTCTTAGTAAAGTCATGAAAGAGGAGGAAGAGGATGGCTTCCAGACCAAAGTCAAAGATGAAGAAGAAGTCTAAACCATCCACTTTCATACCTCAAGCTGAGTCAGATCAACCTCAGGAAGTGCATGAAGAGGCAGCCCAATCAACTTTAATTCATGTGGCCCCTCTTGCTACTGAGAGATCCATCTTATCCTGGACCTTCACAACTAATCTAGCAAGATGGCATGTGATTAAAGATCAAGGTGGTGAGAATGTCTACACATGGCAAGACTTATTCAACCTACCTCTACATGATCTCTTTGAGATGAGAAGATACTATAAAAGTCTTAGTGATCCTGACCATCTAATCAAGAAGGGCCTAGTCATCATCATGATGAGGAATGTCAACTGATAAAAATATTCAAATATTTTGGTAGCATCAGCTTAGGGGGAGTTTGTAAGGATTCCAACAACTCTGATGTAGTCAAAACATTCAAAGCAACCAAAGTCCCTCTGCATGCATACACTGAAGTATTGAAGTAAAAATGCTTTGGAAGTTTTACACTCACAAGAAATATTCTAAGTGTAAAATCTTCCGAATCCAAGACCAATATCTTCTGAATCCAAAAAAGAAGTCTTCTAAAGCTTCAAAGACAAAGTCCTCCTAAGTCATGTTTATGAAGACAGATTTCTTCCAAAGACTTTTATGTACATGCTATTGTCTAATGTACTTTTCCATAAAGTTGGACCACCTTTCCGCTGCAACTCTGTTTGACTTACCAACTTTCACAAGTTGGTGAAAATGTCCATCCTTTTCGAAAACTGTACATTAAGGTTTTGAGTCTGAGCTTTCTACTTTATGTACTTTATCCTTTGCAGGGCCGGTGAAGGGTATGCACTTACAACACAACAACACAATGAGGAGATTTGCTAAGAATACTTAACGGATCAAATAGAGAAACTGGATAGTCTTTTGTAAATGACACTTAGAACACAAGTAAATGTGAGGAAGGAACAAGATAGCAAGATACACAATGAGAGGGTTTCAAGATTGTAGTATATTGCCTTTTCAAGTTTTATTACAAGTGTTACAATGCATATTCAAAAAGTTACAAGTACTTGAGATACATATACTACATCCTATAGCCGGCCATACTTTGAAAGCTAGCTAGATACAGTTGACTAGACACAAACAAAATCAATTGTAGAGTCAAAAGGCAGATTGCCTTTTGACTTGTGAGTATGACATGCCATAGCTCAAATCCTAATATATTACAAAAAGGATAAGTACATGATATCAAAAGTTATAGACTCAAGACCTCAATGCACAGTTACTAAAAGCATGGACCTTTTCACCAACTTATGTAAGTTGGTGACTTTACAGAGTTGCAGCAGAAAGGGGTCCAGCTTTATGTAAAGTACGTCAGATAAAGCATGTATACTAAAACTCTTCGGAAGAAATATGTCTTCAAGACTTGGCTTCGGAAGACTTTGTCTCTGAAGCTTTAGAAGACTTCATCTTTGGCTTCTGAAGATATTGGTATTGGGTTCAGAAGATTTCACACTTAAAATATTTCTGTTGCATATATGAAACTTCCAAAGCATTCTTCTTCAATGCACTTATGCATGCATGCAAGAAACTTTGAGTGTTTGAGTTGCATCAGCCTTAACATATAATCCTTACAAACTCCCCCTAGGCTGATGCTACCAAAACACTTTGAAGACTTCAGATATCAATAGTCCTTATTATGATGATGACCATCCCTTTCTTCATTAGATGATCAGGATCACTCATACTCTCAAAGTGTCTTCTCATGTCAAATAGATCATGCAGAGGCAAATTGAATATGTCTTGCCATGTGTAGACATCCTCAATGCCTTCTTCACTAATGACATGCCATCTTTCTAGATTTGTAGTGTATGTCTAGGAGAAGATGGGTCTTCCAGATGCTAGAGGAGTTGTTTGAATGGGAGATGATGGAGCATCCTCTGGCTGCACCTCCTCTAGATGTTCTGACTCATCCTAAGGTTCTAAAAAGGATGTTCATTCTTCTTCTTTGGCTTTGGCTTTGAGGCCATCCTTTTCTTTCTTTTTGTTCTTTTAATTAAGAAGACTGGCCTATAGCACCTGGTTGATCTTCTTTCTCTTCTTAGTTGGGTCTTCCTTCTTACAGGTTCAAAAAGAGAGGGAGTTAGACCCTGTTATAGATCAGAAGATGAAGCTTGCTGACTCTCAGTAGGAGGTTCGGGTAATGTTGTCTCAGGTTGTTCATCCTTAACCTTCACTTTAGGTGGAGCTTGACATGGAGGGGAAAGTAAGTCTATTAGCTCTCCACTCTTGATCTTCTGCTTGATTACCCTGATATCCTCATCCATAGGAGATAGAGACATAGGGCCAAGTCTCCTTCCGGAGAATCCATACAGCTTCAAGAAGATCATCATCCTCTGTCTGTCAACAGACTTCTTCATACTCTTCTGGATGATAGCTCTTGACTTTGTAGCTTCTTCCCTTACTTTCCTTTTACTGATCTTTCATTCCTTTACTATCAAGTTGTTTGAGATACTCAAACTCAATATAGTCATAGGATAAGGGAAGAAGTGCATCTGCCTGATAGAGGCCTATAGCACTCAGGTAGTTGATCATTTTGATCCTATCTTCTTCTATGTCTACCTGAGGTTCTTGTTAAACCACATCCTCTTATGAAGGAATTTCTTGAATCGGGGAAAGAATAGGCATATGCTTGTCCAATCTTTTCTTTCTTCTTTCTTCTTTCTTCTTTGATTTGAATCAGTAGCTCTGCATCTTCTACCTCCTTTCTCTCCTTTGACACTTCCATGTCAACTAGTTCATTCAATTCCTCTAAGGGGATAGAAATGACATTATCAATGTCATAGTTCCTGGTCTGCAAGTAATTGATCCTGACTGCCCTCAACTCATCATCCTGAGTGTTTGGTCTGGGGGCAGCCCTGATTGCAGTTTCCATGAGTCTTGCAGATCTAGTAGAGGAACCTTCTCCCCTCAACTTCCTTTTCCTCTTCTCTCTCATCCTCGTCAATCTCCTCAGAAGTCATCTTTCTTTTCCCTTTTTCACTCACAGACCTTTATGACTAAGGGTGGAGAGAGCTTTGGCCTTCATTGCCTGGTGTAGCTTGCAAGCTCCGGCCAGAGAGAGGTTGAGATGCACCTTCAGCAGCAGGTGTCTCAAAAAGGGTATGAATCTCTACAGTAGTTGATGATTATAAGATAGGGCTCTCAAGTTTGTCACTAGGCCTTTAGTCAAGGTTTCCCCTATGAAACTAATCTTATGGTCTGCCTCAACATCTAGTTAACTGATGACATTGCCTGATTGCCTTAGTCTCCATCTGAAGCTAAACTCTATAGTGATCCTGTCTTGGATTCCTTGAGCCAGCCTGTCAGCTTGTCTTGATTGGCTTTGATTAACAAGTGGCATGTTGACTAGATCCAGACCTTCGTAGAAGTTCAAGGTCTGAAAATTGAATACCTCTTGTTTTCCTTGAACTCTAAGAATGATGAGGGCTCTTCTACTTTCATCATACCTCCACCCAATGATGTGATTTGAAGTTGGTGGAGATGACATAGCCCTGGGTATTCCTTCCTCAAATAGACTCTATATGTAGGAGTCTATGGAGTCCACATCAATGTGAACTTGAGGAAGTTGTTGAGTATGCACAAATGCAAGTGAGGATCATGAGTCCTCAATGTCCATACTCTCTGAAGAACTCCAGGTTCTATGACTATAATGACTTTCTCCCCCTTTTAGTAGCATCACACTCTTGCATAGGTGAGCTAGGAGTTAGGTAAATCACACTGACAGGTTCTTGTGTTCCTGGTTGAGCTCCTCTTAAAGGTCTCCCAGCTATTTTTTCCCTAAGATAAGAAATCTCAAGTCGTTCATCATTGACCCTGTTTTGAAAGGTAGTCACTTGAGATCAAGATGACTGACCTTGGAGACAAAATAGGTGCATGTTTTTGATAGTTTTTGAACCTTTAGTCTCAAATTCCCCTTATCTTCATCAGAAGATTCATTGGGGGATGAGACTATTGGACCAGAGTCCTCTATCTCATCACCAACTTCAGGTTCATGGTGGCTGTATTTTCTCTGCTTATTGGCAGCCTTAGTGAGGTGTCAGTGGGATGAGTTGCCATGGTTGAGGTCATAATGATGAAATCACTTGCAAAAATGAGAGCCTCTTCCATATGGACACCTTTACAGGTTCAGAAGTATCCACCTCAATAATGGGTGACTGATGTGGGCTAGATATTGGAGGACTCAGGAGCACTCATCTCTCTTTGAGTAGGGGAAAAGAAGAAAGATCATGGTACTCACTTAAACCTAGATCTCCATTAGTATAAAAGTCAAGGTTGGGAATTGGTGGTTTAAGTCCAAAGGTTGGGGATGGTAACTTTCCCTGAAGGTTTTTCACTTGAGTTTTAAGACTGAGAGTGAAGGCTTAAGGCATTTGGGCTTGTGAACTCATCAGGCTGAGCATGATGAACCTCAACACTGATGATTAACGTAATGGGAGTGGTCTGCTCCTCAGGAGAAGTGGGAGCTCCAGTGTCCATTCTTCCTGTGTGGGTGAGTATATGGGGACCTACACAGACGGAATAGTCAGTGTAGGGGTTCGTTTGTGTTTTTGGTAGGTGAGGGTGATTTGTGGTTGTTGAGGTGGTTGGGATGTAGAAGGTGTGGGTTCAACACTAGTTGGTGCTGCTAGGTTGTCACCTTGAGCAATGAGCTCTAACATTTTTGGGACAAGGGTTGTTTCTACCCTAGAGAAGCCACCAGTGGGCTTTCTCAAGATTTTAAAGATGTCAGGCTTCATCTGGCCTAGCTTAAGAATATTACATGTTCCTTTTAACTGTGAGCCCAGTTCATAGTTAAGAATGTATTGAATATATCTAGGGAACATGTAGTATTCTAAGGAGTCCAAGTTTGCAAGCAAATTTATATAAACAAACTGAGAATACCTGAATTTGACTCCCTGAACCATTCCATAAACAATGAAGGAGAGATCTTCAGGAATCTGGTCCCATCCACCATGCTTGTTTGACAAGTTGTGGATAACCACATGGAGTAGGAATTTCCATTGGGATGAGACCTTCCCTTTCCAGAAGGTCTTTATAGAGAAATCCTTCATAGCCTATCTGCTCAAAAGAGAGGTTGACAGAATCTTAGGGAAAGAACACCACACCTTCTTTATTATCTAACTGAAGATGAGTGCTGATGATGGCTAGAAGATGAAGACTGTTCTCCCCTGCACTATGGCAGACAATGCCTTCTCCCTATCCATTACGACCTCTGGGCAGGTCTTCAGAATTCAAGCAGATGATCATTATAAAGTACAGGATCATTGGTAAGGGAGGTGAAGTAGTTGGATAGAGCTAAGAAATGGCAAACCTCTTAGAAATGGGATCTTTCTTAGAGTATAAACAAAGCAACTTGATTGTGTTGCATGTGTAACTGCATGGAGAAGTTTGGTTCATTTTGTAGTTAAGGTTGGCCATTTTGAGGAAGCTTAAGGATGAAAAAAGATGAGCGAAATTAATATCAAGAAAAATTGTAGGGTCTAGGTTTGGAGGAAAGAAGATGATGATAGAAAGAGGGGCAACCGTTGGGTCAGGATCACCTGTTGGTAAGATATATATAGATCTTGAAATATCACACAAGATTTGTTAACACATTTGGTAACTAAATAAAGATCAAAATAGCCAATTAGGAACAGAAGTAGCACAAGGGTGTGTGTTCATTGAAAGTCACAATGGCTAACTCTTAACAATTCTAGTTCGAGATTGTATACTCTATAAGCCTTAGTTGGGAAGAGTATCAATAAAGTGTCCATCATTTGATTTCTTAGCAAATTTTGCTATTTGATCTTTGGTATTCAAGATGGGCATGCAAGGACACCAAATGACCTGAGAAAACCAATGAAGGGTTGTTGATACATGTATGTCCAGATCATGATATGTGATATAATAGATCTTGTTTGGTATGAGTATGAAATGATATGATAGTTGTGGTTATAATGTTAATAGTTCATGAATGAGTCGTGACTGAATTGATTGGGTGTATGATACTTGAATGTTTAATAGTTCAGAAGACTGGATCAGTCGTACGACTGTAACATAAGATTGGCTCAGTCGCACGACTGAACACTCAGTCGCACGAATGAACCAACCGCATGGTTCAATCGCACGACTGAACCAAACTAATGGTTCAGTCGCACGATTGAATAGTGCCAACCTATAAATACAACTCAATTCGTGAAAAAAAACAGATTCGATCAAGTACGATTCCAGACGAACCCTAGCCGTCCAGAAACCTTCTAACTCGTTCTCCAAGTTATAGAACACATTAGATCGATTCCTTATCGATTTCTAACGTTAGTTTCAATCCTTGATTGATTCTTCGTGTGTTCTCACTGATTGGATCGCCAATCAAATAGGATTCCGCACTATTTGATCTGGTTTACACGTGATCTCTAGGTATTTCCGTCAAATACCAGGTCCTAACAGTGGTATCAGAGCTATTGGCTCTTGATTACGTGTTGATTCAATCAAGATTGCATAAAAGTTTGTGTTTTTACACTAAAAACGCAATCTTTGGCATCAAAAGTGATCTTGGAAGTTCCCTGCTCATCGACGTTTGGTTTCTACGGACTCAGGCGATTAGAACTTGTGAAATTTCGAATTTTTACGGCTGAAACCCGTCAAACCTAGAAATTTTCGCAAAACAGCAGCTTCAGTCGCACGAGTGACTCATTCGTACGACTGGACTCCATTCGCATTGCTCATACGCACGATTGGACCTAGTCGCACCTCATTCGGCCGACTGAACCGTTCGTTCGCATAGCTCATACGCACCAGATTCATTCGCACGACTGAACCAATCGCCCAGTTCATTCGCACGATTGAACCAATCGCAGAGCTTATACGCACGATTAGCTCATTCGCATCCTTCAGTCGCATCAGTGAAAGTTTGTTTGATTAGATTATAAGTTTATTCGTCATGGAAGATCAGATGTCAGCCTTTACTGCTGGGAAGGACTCAAGGATACAGAACCTGCTGTTGCTTGAGAGTGAGGTGGGGAATCACAATAAACCACCAAAGCTTTTGACTTTAGATGAGTTTCCCCACTGGAAACAACGTTTTGAGATCTACCTTAATGGAGTAGATCCTAATCTGTGGGAAGCCATTGAGATAGGCTATAGTACACCGGTGGGAGCTGATGGAGTTAAACTAACATTAAGCGGGATGACAGACGCACAGAAAGTAAAGTACAATGCAGAGAAAAGAGTTTATGCATTGATCACTCAGTCTATCCCCAAAGACATATTCCACCAGTATTCAGAGAACAAGCAGTCCAAGAAACTGTGGGATGCGCTAGAGAAGAGATATGATGGTAATGCATCATTGAAGGCAATCAAGGCAAAGGAGTTAAAGAAGGAATTCGATAACTTCTCATCAATTGGTAATGAAAGTTTGGACGAAGTCATAGACAGATTCTACCACTTGATGAGCGAATTGCATACACATGGAGTGGCTACTACCATGGAAGAGAAAGTAAGCAACTTCGCAGACGGGTTGCCTGATAAGTGGGCTACATTCGTGTCTAACCTGAGACAGAATGGAATCCTTGTAAAGCTGGATATAAATGACTTCATTCTTAAGTTGCGAGAAGAAGCACTAAGGATGAAGTATAGAGCTCAGAAGTCTTCGTACACACAAAATCCAGCTTTATACAACGCCACGCCTCAAGCTAAGACATCTGGAGCACCCCTCCAGACTGCTTTTGTGTCTAGCTCGTCAGGTCCCTCACATGCTTCTCCTTCTGGATCAGACACGTCTGGGTCATCATGTACCCATCATATTGGATCAGAAGCAAACGCTACCAAACTGAAGATCGAGAACCTCGGTAATGTGACCGTGGAAGTAGCACGAGAGCATATGGATCTCTTAGCAGCAGTGGTTCATTCATATGATGGACTTGTTGCTGGGAAGATTGGAAACTGCCATCTGGCAGATGAGGACTACGAGCAGGTGGATGAGATGGAGCTTGAAAGAATGGATATAATGTGGGCCTTAGCAAGTGCTGTCCGGAGGGCGAAGAAGTTTGTGAAAAAGACTGGACAGAACTTGGTTGCTACTAAGGACACCACCTTTGGCTTCGACAAGAGTAAAGTGACCTGCTTTAACTGTGGTGAGAAGGGGCACTTCAAAAGAGAATGTGTCAAGCCAAAGAAGACGGGGAATGGGAACCCGTTCTCATCCTTTACTCGCCAAGACAAGCAAGCTTCTAGTTCTACTTCATCAAACAAGGATCCAAAAGCCTTAACTGCTCATGATGATGAAGGACAGGATTGGAGTTTCAGGTTTGTCTCACCAGGAGAATCTAACATTGCCAGTGTTGAGGATATTGACGATGATTCTGCGAGTGAAGGTGATATAGCAGTTGAGATTGCAATGTCACATAGTGAAGAAACAACTGCAGCCGAGGTCAGTTACAAGCCAAATGAGGAAGTTTCCACATCAGAGACAGAAAAGCCAGAATCACCAGAACCAGAATCATCTGATGCTGCACTGATGGCTAACTCTTCTGAACCAACTCAGGTAAGTACCACTGACCAAATTTTTAATAACCATGCTTGTTCTGATTGTGACACTTTTAGAATAGCATAGATGAAAAATTTACTAGGTTATTAGATCATAATGATAACTTAGTAAAAGATTTACGTCTGTGCACTGAGGCTAATAGAGTACTAAAACAAAATGAGCATAGTTATAAAGAAAAGATAGACCTATTGACTAAACAACTTAGGGAAACCGAAGTAGTGGCTTTTAACCAAGCAAATGACATTAGGTACTATCTAAACTCCCTAGAAGACACTAAAAAACAAAAGGCAGTTCTAGAAGTCGAAGTTAATTCATTAAAACAGAAACTGCATAGTTGGACTAGTTCTTCACACATAGTTCAACACTTAGTGAGAGAAAGGAATAACGGGGAGGGATTAGGCTACAAAGTGGTTCCACCACCATGAGACCTTGATGAACACTAAGTCTAGACCAGTAAATAATAACCCCATCAAGGATCATGTGGTGACTACTCTCTGTTACTGATCCAGACACCTCATGTTCATCTACTGAATCTGGTCAGAAAACAAAAGAGGCCACTTCAAAGGCAAAGGGTAAATTGCCTTGTGTTAACCTGGAAAATGAATTTGAAAAATTAATTTAAAGTCAGGGTCAAATAGAGTCAAATCAGAACCTAAAAGGACTTCAAATGTTACTTTTTCACATGCTTCAAGTCAAAAACCAGTTAACCAAAAAGTAAAACAGGTTAAATTAGTAAATTTTGTTACACCATTGAAAACATCAAACATCCAAGAGTCAAAACTAAAGTGATTGATGTTACTAGAGTGTCACGCACTTCTCCACAAAGAAAGTCTACTCATAAAGTTGATAGCAGGTCATGCTACAACTGTGGAGAATGTGGACACATTGCTTCCTACTGTCATTTCTATCAGACACCTAGGAAGAAGATTGATCTTCTGGACTCTAAACCTAGGTCTTCTAAGCGGAGTTCTTTAACTCCACCTAGAAGAGCTAGTGAACCTAAAGTCCAACCTGTAAGCCAGACGACTGTTTATCATAAACAGGCATTGCACAAATCTGGCTTATGGAAAGAAAAATCCACCTACGTGTCTAATACTGATGACAAGAAGGAACCTGAGCTACCCTCACCTTCTAAGGGTCAATGGGTGGAGTTTATGATGTGTGATGCCTCTGGGAAACCCAAGACAGTCAAAGCTTGGGTTCCTAACCTAAACTGATTCATTTACTTTGTATGTGCAGGGTGTTCGATATAGTGCTGAGACTAACACGTGGATTATAGACAGCGGAGCATCCAGGCACATGACAGGAAATAGAGCCCTTTTATCTAACGTCAAAAAAAAAAAGGAGGGCATGTTTCCTTTGCAGGAAACAAAGGAGGCTATATCACAGCTCAGGGAGAAGGGGAAATCAGAAAGTTAAGTTTGATAAAGTGAACTACGTTCAACAACTTCAGAACAACTTACTTTCTGTTTCCCAAATCTGTGATAAAGGATTTAAAGTCATCTTCGATAACCAGAAGTGTTACGTGCTGAAGAAAGAATATATGATCCCAGAGGACCAAGTTCTGATGACTGCTTCAAGATATAAAGACCTTTATGTCTTGGATCTGTCAACAGCTGCCACAAAGGATCATGAGGTTCAGTGTTTCTTATCTAAAGCTACTGAGAAGGATTCCATCTCCTGGCATCGGAGAATGGGACACATTAGTCAAAGGAAGATGAATCATTTGATTCAGAAGGATTTAGTTAGAGGAGTAATGTCAAGAACTTCCAACTTCCTGACTTTTGTGTAGCTTGCAAGAAAGGCAAACAGACAAAGAAGTCTCATAAGGAAAAGAAAGTTCATTCAATAGAACTTCCTCTTGAGCTTCTTCACATGGATCTGTTTGGTCCAGTTAGTACAAGGAGCATTGCAGGCGACGGTGTACTTATGTGGTCACTGATGACTACTCAAGGTTCACTTGGGTAATGTTCTGAAATCAAAATCAGAAACTTTGGAGACATTCAAGGAATTAGTAACCACACTGGAATCACTCTACAAGCTCAAAGTTCGACAAATACGCTCAGACAACGGGACAGAATTCAAGAATCAAGGGATGGAGGCATACTGCAAGGAAAAGGGAATTGTGCATCAATTCACTTCTGCCTACACACCTCAGATGAATGGCGTTGCTGAGAGAAAGAACAGGAGTTTGATAGAGACAGCCCGGACTATGCTGGCAGACTCGAAACTGCCTATCCAATTCTGGAACGAGGCAGTGGCAAATGCGTGCTATACACTGAATCGAGTCCTAATAGTCAAGCGCACGGAAAGACATGTTATGAGCTACTTCAAAGACGCAAACCGAATTTGGAGTATCTTGAACCTTTTGGCGCACGTGTACACTTCTGAAGAAGACACAAGAAGGAAAATTCAGCGAGAAGGCAGTTGAAGGAATTTTTCTAGGATACAACATACCGAACAAGCGAGTTTACAATAACTCAACGGGTCTTGTAGAAGTGTGGTGTAATGTCGACGTTCAGAGATATACCACACCACCTACAGGCAAAGGACCTGCATACTTCTTCGATTATGATGGATTCTTCAAATCCTTCAACATCCCTCTCTCTCCCTCGGATGATGAGTTAGCTACTAGGATGATGTATGATATTCTAAATACTCCATCTAGCACACAGGGAGAGTCATCTACTCAGTCAGAAGGGGTAGTCGATGAAAGTGACTCCTCCTCTGAAGATGAAACTGAAGCAGATGACCAGAACAGTCAGGAGGAACAGGTTCCAGTTCCTGAAAGTCCACAAGCATCCACAAGTGATGCACCCTCGACTTCGGAACCTCAAACTCCACCTCCTCAGATGCAGACCAAAATGTTCACAATCTTGGTTCGGAGGTGACTGTGCCGACTACTCCAGGATCACGACTAAACGTCTATCATCCCCTTGACAATGTTATTGGAGATGTCCGATCAGAGTACAAACCCGAAATCAGCTATACTCAGCTGATTACGCCTCAGTTATGGAGAAGGGTTACATTCATGATGGTGCTTATCGATGTTTTGTCTCGCAGGTTGAGCCAAAATATGTCAGTGAAGCACTAAATGATGAGGCGTGGGTGAGTGCCATGCAAGAAGAACTTCTGCAGTTTAAGAAGTTAGGTGTATGGACTCTGGTTGATAGACCTAAAGGTGCTAAAGTCATTGGCACCAAATGGGTACTAAAATGTAAGAAGGATGACCAAGGAGTCATTATCAGGAACAAAGCTCGACTGGTGGTTCAAGGTTTTCGCCAAGTCGAGGGGATTGACTATAATGAGGTGTTTGCACCCGTGGCAAGGATGGAAGCTATTCGTATCTTCCTTGCCTATGCCTCGTACATGAAGATTAAAGTCTACCAATTAGATGTGAAGAGTGCATTCCTTCATGGGGAAATCAGGGAAACAGTCTATGTAAGTCAACCCGAGGGATTTGAAGACCCTTATCATCGGGATAGAGTTTACAAGCTCGACAAGGCTATATGGGCTTCATCAAGCTCCTCGAGCTTGGTATGAGAAACTCTCGACTCATCTTGTGAAACACGGCTTTCGCAGGGGAGTCATTGACTGTACACTGTTTATTAAAGAAAAGGATGGTGACCTACTGCTTGTACAGATATATGTTGATGACATAATCTTCGGGTCAAAGAACGAAGAGTTATGCAAAGAGTTTGAAGCAGTGATGAAGAAAGAGTTTGAGATGAGTGCGATGGGGGAGATGAAGTTCTTTCTCGGGTTACAGGTGGATCAAACACCTAATGGGATCTTTCTACATCAGACCAAGTATGTAGGAGACATTCTCAGTCGCTTTGACATGGAGAATGCTTCTGCTGCTGGGACTCCACTTGCTACGAATCATGATATAGCACCTGATGAGAATGGAGATCTTGTAGATGCCACTATGTACCGAGGAATGATTGGATCTCTCATGTATCTCACTGCCTCAAGACCTGATATCATGTATGCTACATGTTTATGTTCCAGATATCAGGCTAAACCTAAGGTCAATCATCTGATCGGGGTCAAAAGGATCTTTCGCTATCTAAAGGGTACACCCACACTGGGGTTGTGGTATCCTCATGATGACGATTTTGAGCTCACAGCGTATAGTGACTCGGACTATGGAGGCTGCAAAATGAACTACAAGTCTACATCAGCAGGGTGTCAATTCTTTGGGAGAAGATTAGTTACATGGCATGTAAGAAGCAGACATCGGTTGCATTGTCAACCTGTGAAGCCGAATATGTTGCTGCTGCAAGTTGCTGTTCTCAAATCATTTGGATTCAACAGCAAATGCGGGATTACGGTTTGAAATTCTCGTCTACTATTTTGTTGATAACTCTGCTGCAATTGCAGTAACCAAAAATCCGGTTCAACATCCTAAGACCAAACACATCGGTATTAAATACCACTTCATAAGAGACTGTTTTGAAAAGACTTAATAGATGTGTTAAAATTAATACTGATTTTCAACGTGCTGACCTCTATACAAAAGCCTTTGATAAACCACGTTTTCAATACTTGCTAGAGGTCAACGGCGTTAAAAAGAAAAGTGAGGTAATTCCTGATGAGAATAATGTGTAGTCCGATGTAGTTTCGTTAAGTTTATTTTATTTTATGTTATCTGTTTTTTCTTTTCTTTTGTCTGTTATATTAAACTCATGTTATTTTGCTGTTTATTAAAATCCAAAAATAATTAAATCCGAAATGATTTTAGTATTTTAGGGGGAGAATATGGTCAGTAATTTTAAATAAATAAAAATAAAAATAAAAATAAAAATAAAAAAATGGGAGAAGGGGTAACTAGCTGAAATAAGGTAGATTGTGTCTGTGATACTGATTCAATACCTTTGGAATATGATAGTACACAGGAACAAATCAAGAGGGATTTTAAAATTTAAGGTTTGAAAAGATGCAAAAGTTCAAAGTATAAGTCTGTGTAGTCTAAGCAATAAAAAAGGGAAAATGATAGAAAACTGGCAACTCCTAAGGTGACACAGAGAAAGTAGACTTAGAGGCTGCTAGACCACAAATGATATGTTGGTAGAT
The DNA here is from genome assembly GCA_025506515.1 of Flaveria trinervia. Taxonomy (NCBI): domain Eukaryota; kingdom Viridiplantae; phylum Streptophyta; class Magnoliopsida; order Asterales; family Asteraceae; genus Flaveria; species Flaveria trinervia. The sequence continues at coordinate 30,163,134 of CM046451.1, read as the reverse complement.
TCAACACAATAGACAATTAGACCTGATTGGTGATCTCAAGATCAAACTAAGTTGTTCAACTGACTGTGGGCTTCCATCTTATCACTGGTTAACACAATCAAATATATTCCAATAAGGGGTAATGAGCATTTAAATGCCACAAAAGTGTGCGGATGACCATAATTAGAGCAAAGCAAGAAAAAATGAAAGACAAATGCAATAAAGCTAATGACTTATGTTGTTGGTGCATATTGTGTCAAATAAAATAAGCTGCTCTAACAAGGAGATAGGTTGTGTGCCTCTCTGCTGTGCGATGGCACTGACCTGAGGATAAGCATAACCTAGATATTCTAGAATTCATTGTTGTTTGCCGCCTCTCTGCTGTGCGATGGCACTGACCTGAGGACAGGCTTCTCTTTGAAAGCTCTAAGAATAGTCTCTTCTTGTAATAATACCCGTAGACCGCTCAAAACCTCTGAGGAATGTTGATTACCATATAAGTGTGGGATCCACAAATGTTAGCTGAAATAATTAAACCTAAATCAGTCACCAGTCTGCGTCAAAAGTCTGTGTATGGATTTAAGTGGACAAACATACTGACAATCTTAGTGGCTACATTCTCAAGAGTTCAAATCAATGTGAAAATCTAAGAGTTTCAGTATGATTTCCTTAAGTTGCTAACGACTCTGGATGAACACCGAGAATTTAAGCATCAAAGAGTTTTAATAACAAGTCCCAAAATGATTTGATATTCCTGTATGATTCCAAAATTGAGTTGATCCAGATATGATCAATCTAAGTTAAAGCTGTCTACTCCTAATCAAATCCCTTAGATTTCCATCTTAGGGTTTTATCTCTCACAAAAATAAACTTTAGTTGTGTAGTTAGTTTAAGTTCCTATGTTTATCTTTTAATTGTGTGTCTGTCGGACTACATCAGGGAAATCAGAAGGGAATTAACTTACCTAAAAGGGTCATGTCTGAGATGGCCACATGGTTTTCAAAATTAAAAGGTCACGTCTGAAGTGACTGAATTGGTTAAGAGCTTACAATGTTATTATCAAAAGTGAAAAGGGTTAATAGTAAATGTTCAAAATGACTGTAAACTCACAAAGTGTGACCCATTCGCACTAGTGGATCATGGTTATCGACCAACTATGCGAATGGCTTCCAATCGGCCGAATGGACATGAAATGATCCATTCGACCGAATAGAAGGGGGAGAATGAAACAGTAGACCGACTGAGGCTCAGTCGGTCAACTAAAGAGGCGAATGAAGGAGACCGAATGAGTCAGTCGACCGACTGAGACTCAGTCGGCCGACTGAATGCGATTGACTAGGCCAATCGTACGACTGAACCTCAGTCGCCCGATTGAACTGAGCGAATGAGGCCAGTCGGCCGAATGAACCTAGGTTCAGTATTTAAGGGTCTCAGTCGATCGCATCTCACTCATCACTCCCAAAAGCACCCCAAATCGCGTTCTTTACCGTTACCTGTCAAAATTGCCACAGATTCTGATATACATTGCTGTTAAGATTCTTACATTCAGTGACGTTTTACAGGTACACTACTCCTTGAATCCTACAAAATCAGTACATTACCGACCTACAATAGCGACTGGATTGAATCAAGAACCGAACTGTGAATGACCTAATCACCTATGTAAATGAAGCAAAATGTTAAAATTGAGTTTAATAGGTTATTAGTGACAAGTAGACGAGGCTAATGGACCATTAAACACTGTTAAATGACTTAGATTGGTCAAGATTCGACCCACAGGCGATCGAACAGTGGGGCAAGCGACTGGTCGTTCGAATGAACTCCAATCGCACGATTGAACCTTGCGATTGGATCATTCGACCGACTGAACCACCCGAATGAGTCCAGTCGGCAGATTGAACTCAATCGCATGTCTCAATCAGGATTGAACTCAATCGCATGCTCAATCAGCCGATTGAACTCAATCGCATGTCTCAACAGCCGATTGAATCAAGCAGTCTCATCAGCCGATGAACTCAATCGCATGTCTCAAACAGGCGACTGACTTCAGTCGCATGATTCATTCGCACGAATGAATCAAAATGACTTTCAACTTTACACTTAGAACAGAAGTTTTCATGTCTTATGTACTAATGGTTCTATGTTTGTGTGTTTCAGAAAAATGCTGACCGATGGTCTCTTATCCAAAGCACAACATATGTGCCCATTTGACCACACGACACGGAACGGGGCCAAGTTCTCCGATATTATAGCCTTCCTCAAACGTCACGGATACATAAGGCTATATCTACGCCCTGCACACCTTACAAATCACTACACCAGGCATTCTGGGAGAATGCCTCAGTGGAGTCTCGTGAGCCATACAGCATCAGAAGCACCATTTTGGGTCAAGCGTATTGACATTACCGCCATGACATCCAAAGAATCCTTGAGTTTGGGGATGACTCTACTCATCCCACTAAGTTACATCCATGACAGTGAGAGGGTTTTTCTCCGAATCAAGTATGCGGGGACATATAACTCGGGGTGCTAAATAAGAGCAACCTGTGCCCACAATACAATATCTGGCACATGTGATTCTTAAGTGCATCGCTTCGAGAGGGGTGGGTTTCGATGACCTATCAGATCAGATACAGAATGCCTTCGTGGCTCTGGTGCTGAACCACCCTTTCAGCTTCTCTAATATGATCTTTGCTTATTTGGTAGAGAACATTGAAACAAAAGGGAAAGAAGGTTTTTGTATGTATCCACGATTTCTTCAGATGATATTCAATGAGAAGCTGCCTCAGCTCCCCAAGGAAAGTCACGATGCAGTGACTTTGGAACTTATGGATGACACTACGTGGGTAGGATGGTGGTATACCGGGGCAAGCAAGTAAGCCCAGGAAAAGAGGCTGATTGGCCACTTAGCAGATGAAAGTTATGTGGCACCGGGGAGACGCCAATGGCGTCACGAGGACAGTGACTCCGACGTGGAGCCAATTGTCCTCCTACTGATGATTCAGAGGAGGATGACAGTGGGGATGGTGCTATTCCATCCAGAGGCACTGTGTCTGACTCTGTTCCCTCTGTGTCTGTCTCACCTGCTGAAGTAACTGAGTCAGCAGGATTTCATCAAGATTTTGTTCTTAACGAGGAGATGAGGATGAATCTGATGAGGAGCCACTGACCCGAACTGTGGGAAGGAAAGTTGTTCCCACAGAACATGGGTTGAGGGTTGTTGGTGAACAACGAGAGGCTCCGGAGATACAGAAACTGATCCAACTTATGCTCCGGGGTCCTCAGGCGGGATTGTAGGGGGAGCATCCACCTCGAAGGGAACGAGGAGAAAACGGATGGCTCAACCCCATGGCCAGAAAAAGAAGAAGCATAGGGTAACCTTATCACTACCACACACATACCTTCACCACTACCACTCTTCAGACACACCATCCACCACCATACCTTCCCCCACAGCAACCACAGACACCACCATACCTTCCCCCACAGCAACCACAGACACCACCATACCCCCCACAGCACACAAACAACACCAGACCACCACAGACCACCCTAGCCACCATACATCATTCACCCCACACTCACCACCACTATCATTCGACCTGAACCGATATTCACACCACCACCACCACTAGCCACCAAACCGAGCCCTCAGCCTACCCCTCACACACCTATAGATCTCCTCTACCTCCAATCGGGGTAGAGGAACAGCTGTCAGCTTTAAATAGAATGGTGTTGCGATTGCTGGCGGCTGATGAGGAAAAGACCACTCAGATCCGCCAGCTTACCGACCTGACTGCTGCACAATCGCATAAAATTGCAGAGCAGGATCGAGTAATTGAGGAGCAGGCCCAGCAATTGGCTGCTCAGAACACTCAGATGGACCAACTCCGAGCTCAAAGTGTCGCAGCAGGTAAGCAAATAGAGGAGTTGGAAAAAGCTAAGAGGACCATTTTGCTAAAATTGAAAGGATCAAAGGAGGAACCTCTAAAGATAAGGGATGGAGACAGAGATAATGAAGATGATGATGATGATGATGATGACAGTGATACTGATGAAGAGAAAACCGAAGAGTGGTGTGCAGATGAAGACACTGAAGAAGGAGAAGCAGCTGAATCTGTCTCAGCTCCAGGGCAAGAGAAGAGAACAAAGAACAGACAGGATCAGTCAGCTTCTGCTTCTGCACCTTCACAAGAAGAGTCTAGCATTCAGGATAAAAGTAAATAGTGGATGTTTATGTATTTAATTACTTTTGTATTCTGTATTGAAAAACCATGTACTAAAGTTTATATTAAGTTAATGCATTTTGTTTGATATTACTAATGATTTGAGTGTGAAATGTGTAAATCAAACAGATCCAAAGTACCACAGAGATGAGTTTGATATTGCTCCCCTTCAACAGGTCAAGTCTCAACTCACAATGATTCTTGATCTGCAAGGGATTGTCAGAAGGTCAGTGAGTTATACCCTGAAGAAGGTGAAATAATTCACGACCTATCTAACGAGCAACTGGCAGAGATGTCCAGACTCAATCCTGATGACTTGTCAAGGATGCTCCAACAGTTGATTCAACCAGTGACGACGAACTACATGACGTTGATGAAGTTGAGGTTGAAGATATTGCTGCTGAAGAGTACCCTCAGTACGCTGACAACGAGGGTAATGTGGTCCCCAATCTGGGTGAGTCCCTAGTCAGTGATATGTTTGAGGTACTAGACAAGATGGAGCAGGAAGCAGGAAAGACCGAAGGAACAGCCCAAGCCTCAAACGATGACGTATACATTCGAAAGGCTGAGTGGGCTGAATGTTTTAAAGAAGTCAGAGCCCAACGTGCTGCACGAAGAGGGATGCCTACACCAAGTTCTACAGCGTCAAGAAACATCTTACGGTGTCAGGCAGGATTATAGCATGGGCATATTTTGATGATCTTAACGGTTATGCCGTTAAGAGGGAAAAGGGCATAGAGTACTTTAGATTTCCACATGATCTAAAGACTCTACCAGGATTTGAGCTCAACCAGCTGGCCAAATTGAAGCTGTTGTATGCTGACCCGAGAAAAATGTCAGGCTGGTTTGAGGCTGCCCTAAAGAAAGAGTACCACACCAGGTGGATTAACTTCAGACCTCAACAACCTACAAGGTATATTAGAAGGTCTGAGATGGATGCCATTACTGGAAAACCTAAGATTGTGTTGAAGTGGAGTCCTCCTCGCACTATGTCGAGAATCCCTCTCAGGGAAATGCCACAGGACTTCACTCCACACTTCAAATGGTGGTACTATGATTGGAGAACTGCTGAAGCTGTCATAGTTCTGAACAAAGGGGATCAAATGGATACTCTCAGGGTATTCGACCCAATGTGGCTAACCAACTTGTCTGCTAATGATGTCTATACATTATACAAGTGGCCATGTTCTATGACACACAAGACATTGTACAAGCCCTCCAGTTCCAAAATGTTATACGACTTTGCTTCGCGTTTGATATTCACGCGGGAGTCACACAAGAGGACAAGTACAAGAAATATGAGGAGGTAATGAAGAAAACAAGACATTAGAGAGATCTAGGTCCAAGGGGGAGTTTGTTGATACATGTATGTCCCTAGATCATGATATGTGATGAATAGATCTTGTTGGTATGAGTAATGAACTGATATTGATAGTCTGTGGTTATAATGTTTAATAGTTCATTAATGAGTCGTGACTGAATTGATTGGGTTTATGATTACTTGAATGATTACATATAATATTATATTAATTAACTAAAACAATCAAACTTAACGTAATGAAGTTCCCATGCGAATGGCTCATGCGAATAAACCATACACATGAAGAACTTCACACGATTGACTCAGTCGCACGACTGAACCGGGAGACTGGATCAGTCGTACGACTGTAACATAAGATTGGCTCAGTCGCACGACTGAACACTCAGTCGCACGAATGAACCAACCGCATGGTTCAATCGCACGACTGAACCAAACTAATGGTTCAGTCGCACGATTGAATAGCTCCAACCTATAAATACAACTCAATTCGTGAAAAACAAGATTCGATCAAGTACGATCCAGACGAATCCTAGCCATCCAGAAACCTTCTAAATCGTTCTCCAAGTTCATATAGAACACATTAGATCGATTCCTTATCGATTTCTAACGTTAGTTTCAATCCTTGATTGATTCTTCGTGTGTTCTCACTGATTGGATCGCCAATCAAATAGGATTCCGCACTATTTGATCTGGTTTACACGTGATCTCTAGGTATTTCCGTCAAATACTAGGTCCTAACAGGTTTTCTCTGATGCCAAAGTCATAAGTAGTCTTGCCATGAGTCTAACCACTAAAACTATGTCTGCACATAGCAGGCAGTGCGACTACCTCTACCCAACACGGGATGGGCAGCTTAGAGTCAGGACAATCATGGTTCTTGCCAGCTTTAATCAGTGTATTGTTTTCCTCTCAGCAACACCATTTTGCTAACGAGTCCGGGGAGCACTGTATGGCCTGTAATACCATTTTCATCACAAAATGTATCAAGGGTTTGGTTCTTAATTTAGTTCCTGATAACATCTTATGGGTTTGACCTTGTGATCACATTGATTCTCAGTCTTTAGGATGAAATTCTTCAGAATAACAGGGGTCTATCCTTAGTCTAAGGAAGAAAACCCAAGGAATCTTGTAAAGTCATTGTTATCACTAACAATAAAAGGTCCTTCCTAGATCATTACATGGTGGGGCCAAAGAGATCCATATGTAAAAGTGTAGGGGAGTAGGGATGGAGTTTTTTTCCTTAGGCTTAAGAGTACCTTATGTGGTTCCCTTGAGGAGTCTTGGGAGCACTATATGACCTTATAATACCTTTTATCACAAAATGTAAAGGGTTTGGTTCTTGAATTCAGTCCTTGATCACATCTTATAGTTTTGACCTTGTGATCACATTGATTCTCAATCTTTGGTCTGATATTCTTCAGAATAGCAGGGGCCTCATCCTTAGTTCTAAGGAAGAAAACCCAAGTGAATCTTGTAAAGTCATCTACGATCACTAAACAATAAGAGGTCCTTCCTAGACTCATTACACTGGTGGGGCCAAAGAGATCCATATATAACAAGTGTAGGGGAGCAGTGATGGAGTTTCTTTCCTTAGGCTTATGAGATACCTTATGTTGCTTCTCTTTTAGGCATGCAACACAATGATCATAACTTGTAAACTCTTTCTTTGGCATTCCAGTTACCAAATCATTCTTAATTAGTTAATTCATATTCTTAAAATTTACATCGCACATTCTTTTATGCCATAGGAAAGACTCATCACTATTGGCTTTAGACAGAAAGCATGAGATGTCTCTAGAGGGAGATGTTTCTTGTAAGTCCATCTTGTACATGTTCCCTTTCCTAGGGGCTCTAAGCAGAATATGCTAATGAGCAATGACCACCCCGGGCTTGAAAACAATGCACTCATGCTTAGTAAAGAGCATGTTATGACTCTGATCACAAAATTGGGATACACTCAAAAGATTATACCTAAGCTCCTTGACAAAGTTTACCTTTTTAATGTTGAGCTTGCCATTTGTGACCTTGCCCCTTCCAGAAATGTAACCACCTTCACCTCCTCCAAAAGCAACTGGTCCTCCATCAATCCTTTCAAAGTTCTGGAGTAGTGACCTATTGCCTGCCATGTGCCTGGAGCAGCCACTATTAATGATCTAGGCATTTTTTTGTCTTGAGATGTCCCTGCACGAAAAAAATGATTACTTATATTTGGAAACCCAAGCCTTATTTGTTTGGGGCTCACTAAGAGAAAAAGAAGGTAATGCAACATTAATAGATCCTATAGTTGTGCTTCAGAATCTTGAGTTGTTGTTGATGTAGAACTTCCAATCACTTGGTCGTTCTATGACTTCCACACCACCTTTGGAAGTTTGGACTTGACCTTCAAAACTTCGAAAGCTTCTGAGGCTTCAGAAGTTTTGATGACCGGACCTTCGGAGGATTCTGCAAACACTGCAGCAAACTTCAGTGCTTTGGAAGGATTCGTTCCCTCTGAGACCAAATTTTCTTCCAAAAACAATTTTCCACTTGCCTTCTTCTTAGTTTTGGAGCTTCCGAATGAAACAGATTTTCCTTCCGAAGCATGAATCTTCTTTGAAATCTTGGAAGTCCTTTTCTTGGTCATATGAGGAGTACCTATTGGATTGTATGGACAATCCTTAGCAAGATAAGTAGTACTTTCACACATGACACATCCCATTATCTTCTTCCCAAGAGCCTTCTGCTATATGGACAATCTTTGTAGATGCTGAGTCAGTCCTTTTAGGCTGAGGACTGTTCTTGGAGTTCGATGGTTTAGGCTGTGTAGTAGTGGTACACAACAGATCAGCCATCTTCTTGTGCTGAGATGATTTGAACATGAACTAAAACTCTTGGCCTTCCTACATAAAACCCTATAGAGATAAAAACTTGTTTCTACTTAGAGTCAAAAGTAGCATTGATCTCTTGAGCCTTCCTAGCTTTTTTCTTGCTCTTTCTGATCAAGTTCTTTCTCACTGACTTGGTCATCACAGTCTTCTTCTTCTCCACAGAAAGATAGTGGCACTTCTTAGAATCCTCCTCTTCACTCTTCTCATAGGAATTCTTCACTATCATTACTTCATCTTCTTCACTCAAGGGGTCTATAAGAGAGAGCTCATCTTTGTAAGTTACACCCCTGGGTGATCTTATAGACAAGATTGTGTGTGGAGGAGCTATCTCATTAGATCCTAGTCCCTACTTGTATTGATAGCACACTTTGTTGTGCAGGGATGAGGATATCATGTTCTTGAAGGTCTCTTCTTCAAGAAAACACTTGTTTGCCCTGGCTTTGCTGATCACAAGCTCAGCTTGGCACTCAATCAGCTTAGTTATGAGATCGTTGATCTGAGTCCTATAATTTGTTTGCTTATGTTTTAGAACTGAAATGGTTTTCTATAAGTACTCTATCTTTAGTTTATAATCACTTTAAGTCTTTCTAAAGTCAGCTTTTAGGATGTTTAATTACTCAAGATCAGATCTCATTTCTAAGTTGTAGGACCTGTATTTGTTAACTTTAGCAATGCATTCAGGGATACAGAGATGTTCCAATACCTTCAGTTCATCATGATCTACCATTGGTGCTTGGTTCGGAGAAGCATCTTCCACCTGAAAGCTCCAGTCAAAGCCTCCTTCGTTAATAGCAACTTTAGCTTGGTGCTTTGGCTTCTCATTCTGGGTGGCTTTGTCAATGTAGTTTGGTTTGGATTGTTCTTGGCCACCATTTTTTCTGGGTGCCTTACACTCCCTAGCGAAGTGGCCATTAAGTTACAGTTGTAACACTTGACTTTGCTTTTATCCGGTCCAAACTTTCCACTGGTTGCATTGCTGGGAAACTTCCTTCCAATCCACTTGTAGAACTTCTTGGCTTTGTGAGTGAGAAGAGCCATCTGCTGGACTATCTCCATGTACTCCACATCATCCGGATGGATACAATCCAGGTCTTCAAGGGTGAAGAGAAAGCTTCCACAACTTTCAACAGAGGACACAAAGGCTTGAGAAGAACTTGTCTCTTGGAATAGGCTTCCTTGAGTGTAGTTATCCCTTGGTGTCTTAGGGAAGGTGATGAAAGGAACCTTTTGTGAGTTGTCAGGGTAGCATATGAGATGATTTTGGGGTTCTATGCTATCCATTTCAACCACATGAAGGGCTAAACCCATTTGATTGTTGGAGTTTCCAGATGAACCTTGCATGTTTATCTCCATCTGGTAGCCACTGAGAATCCCATACAACTCTCTCAGAGTGAGAGTTTTGAGGTTCTCATTTTTCTTGACAGGATCAGCGATCACAAGTTTGATGTATTAGAGTTCAAAGCAGCGGAATACGAACAAGAATTAGACAAATTGTAGCAAGCAATCGATACTTGTATGCATTAAGAGCACATACGGTTATAGGGAGAGAATATATATTTCTGATTTCAAGGAATGTTTATAGATGTAGAATATTTCTAATCAAATCATTCATTCATTCCATTCATTCTCCACAGATTACAATAGGTTGTCACTCCTTATATAGAGTGCAACAATCACTGCTGTTATCACGGAAAGTGACAACTGGCAGATCTAATACAAAAATAACTAACTCTTAACAAACTACTGAAATGTTCACAACTACTGAGAACATATCAGAGTGTTAAGTACAAAATATAAAACTACTGAAACTACAACGACTGAAGAACAAGCTCTTCAGTCGTTTTACAAAACTACTGAAACATAAAACTACTGAAACTAGAAATATAAAACTACTGATATCACAACTACTGAAGAAGTACTCTTCAGCAGTTGTGACAAACTACTGAGGCTTCAGTACTTGATCTTCAGACTTTGACCTTCAGATGTTTCATCAGCTGATGACTTCAGTAGATATCATCAGCTGATGTCTTCAGTCTTTGTCTTCAGACTTTGTACATCAGTTGTTGATCTTTAGCACTTGTAAATTCTTCAGCTGTTGTACTTCAGTACTTTGGTCTTTCACCTTCAGCACTTGTGTTCTTCAGCTGTTGTACTTCAGCACTTTAGTTCTTCAGCTGTTGAAGTCTTCAGCACTTGATCTTCAGCTGTTGAGGTCTTCAGCACTTGTCAAACTGCTGATGAGTCTTTCAGCAGTTGTTGTGATACCATGTGGGACTTAGAGATTTTCTGATCTTGGCTCATTGGTTCTTTTGGTCCAACATTTCTTGATAACCACACAGTATGTGTCCATTGCCTAGGAAGTGAGGACATGAACTTTCTTACAATGTCTCTATTTTCAAGAGCAAGTTCTCCATCAAATAGGGTATCCATAATATCAACATACCTGAAGTATTGTTGAGTCATGGTTTCACCTTCTTTGAAGGTGAAATTTTCAAACTCCTGCTTCAGAAGATCCTTCTTGTTCTCCTTGGCTTTAGAGGAACCCTCATACAACAATTTGAATGCATCCCATAGCTGCTTAGCTGTTTTGCATTTCTTGAATCCTCTGTACATAGAGTTTGGAAGAGCAGTGTGAAGGGCTGTCATGGCCTTCTGGTCAATCTCTACTCTCTCTATCTTCATCTATGTAGTCAGCCATAGCCTTGGGGATCATACCACCACCAGTAGCAGAAGGGGTGCTTGGTATGTAAGGTTCATTTTCAACAGACTCCCATATTGTTGAGTCTAGAGACTTCATTCCATTCTTTGGCACCAGGTGTCAAAGTCATCAAGAGTGATCAGTAGGGACTTGCTCATGGTTCCAGTTTCCATATCAGATTTGGAAATGGCTGCCATTTGATAAGTTAAGTATTTTGTTTGTGGGAGGGATCTTAAGATGGTGACATCTTATGTCAAGAGCCTAGAATGCTCTGATACCAAATGCAGGACCGGTGAAGGGTATCCACTTACAACACAACAACACAATGAGGAGAGTTGCTAAGAATACTTAACAGATCAAATAGAGAAGCTGGATATCCTTTTGTAAATGACACTAAGAACACAAGTAAATATGAGACAGAAACAAGATAGCAAGATACACAATGAGATGGTTTCCAAGATTGCAGTATATTGCCTTCTCAAGTTCTATTACAAGTGTACAAAGCATATTCAAAAAGTTACAAGTACTTGAGATACATAAACTACATCCTAGTGTCGGCCATACTTTGAAGGACAGCTGGATACAATTTACTAGACATAAACAAAATCAATTGTAGAGTCAAAAGACAGGTTGCCTTTTGACTTGTGACTATGACATGCCATAGCTCACATCCTAATATATTACAAAAGGATAAAGTATATGAAGTAGAGAATTACAGACTCAAAACCTCAATGTACAGTTACCAAAAGCATGGACCTTTTCACCAACTTATGTAAGTTGGTGAATTTACAGAGTTGTAGCTAAAAGGGGTCCAGCTTTATGTAAAGTACATCAGACAGAAGACTTCATCTTTGCCTTCAGAAGATATTGGTCTTGGCTTCGGAAGATTTCACACTTAGAATATTTATGTTGCATATGTGAAACTTCCGAAGCATTCTTCTTCAATGCACTTGTGCATGCATGTAGGAGACTTTGAGTGTTTGAGTTGCATCAGCCTTAACATATAATCCTTACATCCTTTTTGTAATATATTAGGATGTGAGCTATGACATGTCATAGTCACAAGTCTAAAGGCAATCTGCCTTTTGACTCTATATTTGATTTTGTTGTGTAGTCTTATGTATCTAGCTGGCTTTCATAGTATGGTTGGTTGTAGGATGTAGTATTTGTATCTCAAGTAGTTATAACTTTTTATTATGCTTTGTAACACTTTGTAATAGAACTTGAAAAGCAATATACTGCATTCTTGAGAACATGTTATGACAAACAAAAAATAATGGTCAAAAACAAAACCAAAAGACAATAGAGCAAACAAACAAAAAGAGCAAAAAGAAGCCAAAAAGACCATATAGGAATAAAAGATACCAATGAGCATATTAATAAAAGTTATGACATAGAAATACATAATATATGATAATATTTTTTTCTTTGAGAACATGTTATGACACAGTAGGCAAAATCTATAGATTGGGAATGTAAGTCCGTCTTGGCATATAAGTCCTAAACGTCTTGCGATGGCAAAACATAAGTCCGTCTGATAGTTAATAAGTCTTAAACTTGTTAATATTCTGTGTTCAAAAACATTTTTTGTGCTACTTATACTCAAAATATATATTATCTAAGACAGTAACTGATTCTGATAAATTTGATCAGAAATGAAAGGCTTAAGTCAAATTGGGGTGACTTAAAATCTCAAAAGTGACTTGACGTTGGATAAGGGTTTTCTAGGATTTCTAATTGTGGTAATCATTGATTTCATATAATTAAATCAAAACAACTTAATATTATAGCTTATGTGTCTAAGTGAAACTTTAAATCTATGGTTAAGAAAGATACAATATATTGACAATCGCCATAAACGGTATTGTTTAAAATAATGTTGAAAGATGGTCAATGATTGATTTTCTAAGAAATATAATCCTATACTTGAAAATTTTTTAAAAGATTGAAGTTAATAGTATATATATATTTTTGAATTTAATTTTTTACATTTTTCAAAATTAAGAGTGTTGGAATAATGGCAAACACTTAGCTAAATATAATATTTGACATAACAAATCAAAAGGCTCAATAAAATTTTCAAGTTTAATAAACCAAAAGTTAAAAATTTAACAAAGTCAAAAGGTTTGTCATGTGAAAAGTCCATAGCTGGACGAAAAGTTCAGTAAATGAGAAACTTGATGTAACACCCCGAAAAGTCAAAACGAGTCATTAAGTATAATGGGCTTCATTATTGGGCATTTTAATAAGGTAAAGAAATGGTCATGGGCTAAATTAGGCTTATTGGGTAGTGGCCTATGGGAATAAATGCCCATAATCAGCCCTCAAGCACCCAAACCAGCCTTCATCATCCTCATTGCAACCCTAGCCACCAAAATTCATAGAGATAGAAAGTAGAGAGAAAGTAAAGAAAACTCAAGATTTGAAGCTTCCAAGGTTAAGAGATTGAAGATCCGGGTGTTGGAGCATGAAGACCTAAGAAAGAAGCAACAAATCCAGGTAAGAATCGACCTCTAAATCCCTCTGTAGATCAAACCCAGATTCTAGGGTTTTGTGTTTTGAAAAGTTGCAAAGAATCGTATAAAGGTCACATTTTTACGTATGAAAACATGTATAAAGCTTAGATTTAGCCTCATGGATGATAAACTAACAGATTGGACGTAAAAATTTATGATTTTGGGTTAAAAACGGACTGGTACGTGATTTTTATGCGATCTGCGAAACTGTATATGCATCCAGGGAATTTGCATATTCAACCAACGAAACTATGAGGACTTCCTGCGAAACTATAGTTTCGTAGGTAGTTTCGCAGACATGGTTTTCCAATGAAAGTTGGGTGAAACTGGCAGCGAAACTGGCAGCGAAGATGCCAGCAAAACTGCCAGCGAAGGTGCTAGCGAAACTGCTTGTGAAACTAGCAGCGAAAGTGTTGGCGAATCTAGCTGCGAAATTACTGATCTTGCAGCGAAATTAGCAGCGAATTTAGGCAGAAAAATTAACCCCTTAGAGTGTTAACTTGTTTGCAGGCTGTGTAGTGTGATCCTAGCCTAGAAAGCTTAGTCTAGAAGTTATTCGTGGTATCCAGGTGAGTTCTAGATCCCCTATTTATAAGTTTTTCCATGTTTTGGGGCTATTATGCGTACTAAATTTACGTTTTTAAATGACCAAGATTTTAAGGGGTTGTAACAGGAAGAACGATTTTTCTATAAGTAAAAGTGCTATATAAATGTTTAAATATAAAAATTTTTCGCGCTGACCTGGCAGCCCGGCCCCAGCTAGGGGCTACCGCCCCTGAACCCCGCTGTCCCGCGGTGGATCGGTTATGTTATATAACGACTAGTACTTGGCATGTCGTGTACTTTATAACTTAAGTATTATATTTAAAGAGAAAGACGATAATAATGAAAAGTTAAACTTAATGAATGTTACCCCCGGGCCCATTTGATGATGGAAAGTCTTGCAAGCACTATGATAGACTTCACTTATGTGAGTCTGATTTATGATGATGGATCTGTATTCATGAGCGGGGTATGTGCCTTGCAGTGTGGATCAACTGTTGGGGGTTAGCTACCTTTTTCATGTGTACCGACAGGGATCGACATCTATTGTCGATCAACATCGAGCTCTTGCTTTGTGCAATCTCGTTTATGATGAAGTGAAAGTTGCGAAGCTGACTTTTATGCATAATAGTTGGGGAGCTATGGATGGCATTACTATTTATGAAATCTTTATTGTAATTCAAGAACAAGTAACATGTTTTGGTTGCAATTAAATGACAAATGTATGAGTACGATATGATTTCTAAGTTTCTAATGAATGTCTATTTAATTCCGCTGCAGTGTTTTGATTATTAAGAATGATTTTATGCTATGATTAACCAACAGTGAGGTTTTCCGGGAACGGGGCCTTACACTTGACTTCTCACACGAGAAGTCAAGGACATTAAAAGGTACAATTGTTCGAATGGTAGACCATTCGCATGAATGGTCTGAAAAATTTACACTCAAAATTTCTAAATGTTGGAACCTTTCAAATCGTGTGTTAGTGTTCATTGTGAGCGTATATTGATTGCAAAGTGTTTTATAATGTAAAACAATGTTTGACTCATCGATTTAAGTGTGTTAGATTAGGACCGAAAGTTAAATGGGACAAATACACGTTAAATTGAAAAAAATTAAATATAAGAAACCATAATAGTACTTAAAACGACACTTAATGAACATATATGGTTGATTAAAACATTAAAAAACTGATAGATTGAATAATTGATTTTGAACAAACTTCTCACAAGTGATAAGATCTTGAAAGATGAACTGACGCCAAATGTTTCAAATTAATTTGAACTTGACGCGTGGAAAGTTGTTTTGTCGCGCAACAAGTTGAAATTTGTTTAAAATTCAACTTCAAGCTACAACTAGACTTGTCACACCAACAAATAAATTTTTAGAATTATTAATTCATGCGAAGATATAAACATTTCATGATAAAGGTTAAAATTTTCAAAAAAAATTCTAAGTGTTGAATTTTTCTAAGTCCAAATTCTTATTATGTACTTATAAAGTTTGTTAAAAATTCTAAGTGTTGAATTTTTCTAATGCCATTGCTTATCTAGGAGAAGTACATGAAGATAAAGCTTTATTCCGATCTTTGATTTAAGGGTTGAAGCCATCTCGGATAATTCACGTTATTACATCTAATCGGACTATCTATACAGACGTGATAGATCAGTTTTAGCAAATGATTGCAAATGAGATAGATACTGAAGGAGAGCTTTGTATTACAACTACTGTGAATGGGAAAAGAGTTGTTATCGCTACAAAAGTGATCAACAGTTTTTAATTGTTAGAAGATATTCATCATGCACTAGTCAAGGTTGATGATGAAGCTGCCAAGGATTGTTTAGTCCGTGTGGGTTATAGTCACTGATACCCATCTTTGGAGAAGAAGTACTTACCTCCTTTCTCGAAGTACTTGTTTTAGTTGTCAACCATTGCCTCAGCAACCTTAAGGCTGCCATGGGTAGTCTAAGTGCAATTTTTGGATCATCGTTGATTTCTCTAGTTGATCTTGCTTACAACGTATCCAAGGCCATATTTTTTGAGTTGTAGAAGAATATGATTGCTGCTCCTGGAAAGATGTTTACTATGTACCTAAGATTTATACAGATTATAGTGAATGCTGCACATCCTGAGTTAGCCATATATGATTTATCTACCTATTCTATTATGGTAATGAAGAATATATATTCTCATACCTTATAGGAGCAAGAGGGAATGCTTAGGATGGTTCTCATTTTTCGAAACTTGGGTGGGTTATTGATGATTTCCTAGTTGAGGCATGACATGAAGAAACTGAGCAGCTAAGGAACACAAATATGATACAACTAGTATATCATTTAGTACTACTCAGAAAGCTTTAGAGAGTTCACATGCTATTGAGAAATCTACTATAGATGAGGTTGGCACATGTTTACAAGGAAAAGGAGAAGGTGATGATAGTGAGACTAACAATGACCAAGTAGGGAATGTGCCTTAGTTTAACAAGAACGTCCCAAAGTGCATGAAACACCTGCTAACTACACTGCTGAGGATCGTGATGATGATTTTGTACCTAATGACATTCTTATCACTACCCGAGGTCGAAGGAAGAGAATGGCATGGGTTACAGGTGAAAGTTCTCATGGAAGGGGTAGAGGACGTGGTGTTTTGAGGATACGTCAAACCCCAATGACCATAGTGACTACAGAGGATGTGCACATGTCAGATATACTAGTCACAGTTAATGTAGCTTCTACTCCGGTGATTGTCACAGAATTAACAACTATGACATCTACTTTTATGCCCACTATTGATGATATTTTAAGGACTCCACCAAGACATCAAACACATGATGATATTTTTGGTGATGATAGTTATTTCAACACTACTCCTGGGCCATAAGAACAACAAGAGTCATCTTCTATATCACCCATAAGGGTTATACTGAACAGAGAGTTAGTACACTTGAGAAGGAGATGTTGGAGAAAACTAATAGCATTGATACCTTGTTTAGGGATATGATAGTGAAAGATGAAAGGATTAAGAGTTTGGAGAGCAAACAACAGTTTATGTTTAGTTATGTATAGATTATGGAGCAAAACATTAGGAATCTCACCTCACGTGTGTATTTATCATTCACACATCAACATACCATTGAGGTTGGAGAAACAAATGATTGGCAAGATGTTGGTACTATTCACGTTGATGAGCATGCTACTAAGACGGAGCAGGTTGTTGATCTAGTTGATACTAAAAGACAACAGACGTTGCTAATGTTCATCAAGAGCCATTATTAGATGTTCATATTCAGGCTATTGAGGATCTACCTGTATCATATACTTGTGAGGCATTTGTGGAGCTTGAGCATATTATGCCTCCTCCTAATCTAGTTGATGATGAAGATGACATGGAGGATATTGATTTTGATTTAGTGAGGATGATGATGACAATAAGGATGATGAAAATGATGAAGGTGATAAAGATAAATGAGATTATGATAAAAACAATGATGATAATGATTAATGAGGTGATACCAGTGCTGAAACTGGTACTTCTGGGTCACCAGGATTTGCTAATGTCTCCGGACCAAGTCCTGATGATACAGTCAATTACACCATGTTATATTCTGCCACTAATGTTGAGTATTAGAAGGAATTATATTCATTCCAGCAAAGTATATTAGCTGAAGAAGAGAATGATGATTTTGGATCATTTGATGATTTGGATAAAGCTATGGAGTACACTGACATATTTGGAAATAGTCTGAAAGATTTATTTATGATATTTTGGTTGAAGAAGGTGAGATTATTAGAGAGTGAAGCGCTACAGAGGAAACAAACAAATGAATGGACCAAAATGGTCATATATTTGGAAACTTAGAGCCAATTATCAACTGGGCGTATGATGATGAAAAGAAATGAAATTACGTGTGACAAAGAGAAGAGGGGGAGCTATAGAGTATTTCTAGGATAAACATGATTTTCATACACTCAGTCGATCTGACTTACATGCTATGGGTTGTGTTCTATTCATCAATCCAAGTAATTATGGAAAGGGAAACTACATAAGGAATATGATTCTAAGGCAAAGCAAAAGGAACTTCAAAGACATCAAAACTACCAAATCTAAGATCATTAAAGATGAGAACCGTGTCATCCTAACATGAAGAAACCAATGAAGATAAAGGTTTATAGATATCCAAGATAAGTGAGAAAAATCCCTATACACGCTCGGGTACCAGTTAACAGCTTGTCAAAGCTAATCTGGTGGAGTTGTCAAAATGAGGCAAGGCACGCGTTGATTAGTTCTGTAGATAAGGATTATCGTATCATCAACCTTGCAGATATGCTCAAATTTGGAAGAGAAAATTTGATGAGGTTGCAGAAATGTCCGATTGCAGCTGATGAATCGATTTATTTCATAGTAACACAGTTTGGTTGATTGATCATGAATGCCCTAGACAAAAAAATGTATGCGTATGGGGACAGCTACAAAGTTGATGATGTGGACTTCTAAGCGTATTGATTTACTTGCCTACGGGAGATTGTAGGGGTTGAATTAGAGTCTCGGGAAATCAAAAGTGAAGATCAAATTTCATGGCAAGCAAAAGGTTAGACTAGCTGCACGACAAGTCTACTT